>JAUUEB010499896.1:0-10372 GCA_032362205.1 Clione limacina
GCTACCAAGTAGCACTCTAAGTCGAGATTCTTCAATCTCTTATTGAATTGGTGTTTATATGAAACGCTTTGTTAGATAAAACAAGAGATAATGGTTTACATTGGTTAGTCATTGGTGGATCCCAAGCAACATCTGAAAAACTCGTTAGATATCATATTTTTCTTTTTACATGTTGTTGTAGCTTATAATCACCCATTAGAAATACTGGAATTACACCAAAACGAAACAGATAAGTTCCTTGTAGAAAGGTTACATTCTCTTAACTCTATATAATCGCTACATGCGACGTTTCGATGCCTTCGCGCCACCTTCTTCAGGCTTTAACTATCTTCTGCGCAGGAACAAGGAGTAGTTCCGGTCAGTACGCTTAGATGGCCAAGAGGTCGAAGATCAAAGATTTTATAGAGAGTTAGTCCGATTTCTCAGACTTACTCTGGTGTTCCCTCCTCTGGTGGTGTTAGGTGGAATCAGATGTAGGAGGACATGAGAAAATAGCCCTGGTCCCTGCTAAGGGAAGGGTTTGATTTGTATATTTGTATGGCTTCTCTGATTTTTCATGGGGGAAAGTTGCTTGATGACAGTTATGTTGTCTAGGCTCACACTATGCCCTGACATTTGGACATGTTCATAAACTGCCGAATTCTCACTTAAACAATGTTCCATCAAGCGTTTTTCATGGACCTAGATGTTTTTCCTACATAACTCTCATCACATTGGTCAGACTCTATATTGTAGATGACACCACATTTATCTGCCTTTTTTTGTGATGCAATTGTCTGAGGGTATAACTGGTACGACCCATTTGGCGATCTTGTACTTTTACATGAGGCGTTGCTCCATTGCGAGACTGGAGTTGAATCCAGTTGGGTGTTTCTAGCATGTGTGTCATTGCGCCAGGTTTGCGTGACGAGTCGTATTCTGTTATGAGCCGTGAAGCTCGAGCATAAAAATCGTCATTCGACCTGTTAAAAGACTATAATTTACCAGTCTGAATTGTCGTTGTAAGACGATTGAATTAGTGGTTCAAAAAAAAACTTCCAATAAAAAAACACCATTCCAGTTAACTTCCAAGCCAAAAGGTATTTCTGTAGTCATGAAATCGTATTACTCACACAGAATAAAGATAATCCTTTTTAACTTTTGGTTATTTTCCATCTCAAATAAAGTTGTCAATTTTCCTCGGGCATATAAACATCTTGCTTTAGATACTTTATAACAGAAGAACAAGGTATATGTCAATAGTGTTGATCCCTTACATAGAATTAAAACCAAACGGGAATCTAAAATATGTGTCACTGGTGAAAAGATAATCTTCTTAAAACATTTGTTCAGACAGTTTGCGGAATAGATGACAACCTCGACAATAACACCCCCGCTTCCCCTCAAGCAGTCTCTTTACTGTACAGTGTGTGTCTACTTGACTTGTATAGACTTTTAGGACTGACCCTAATGCGATTATCCGTTTTTTTGGACCAATTCAACTTTTAAAAATACAGATTTAGAGGTAAAATTCTCCAGATACATTTATCAAATCAGTACTTGTAATGTCAGTTTCTTCTTCTTTTATCAATGCATTTCGGGGATTAAGAGTGTTTTTCAACTTCCCTCCCACATACCCAAGACTCATCTGGTGTTGTTGTTTTTTTTTAAATAAGGAAGTCTAGAAACGTGTATCACTAAAACATAGTTGTCCTTTGGATCACCCAAATTAACTGAACATGTTCTTGTTTGATTCGTCACGTCGAGTACGTGCTTTTCACGTACAACAATGTTATAGTCTGACCATTCTCCAATTTCAACATACAGTTGTCAGTTGGTGTCAGTATGGACACATAATTGGAACTTATGGTCAAAGTGTGATAAATCTACATTATTGTATCGTCTTTGAAACCTTTCATTTGAAACCATTTCCCAATTCTTTAGTTCCTTGGCCATTGGTCAGCCCAAATTGACCATAAGGACACATTTTATTGGTGATCTAAAAAATCTTGTTCTAGATCCACTCACCTCATCGGGCACCTGTTTCCATCACAGCGAACGTCGGTTGAAGCCCCCCTCATTACCTCAACAACCTACCATACTCCAAGGTCCCTGCTTTTTCCACAAATTGGTGGAGTTTCAGGTCACATATGTCCTTTAAGAGAATACAGTCTTATCTGGCTCCGTTTTCTATGTCAAACTATTCACAGTGTTCTCCATTCCATGTGCTTATTGCTTTCTGGTTACTATATAAACCTGCTATGAGTGACACAAAGTTCTTAGGGAAGCTTATTCTTGTCATTGAAGTTTCCTTAAAATCCAAGTCCGGTTGGTTCCGGGTGGAGTCAAGAGCAACCCTCCATCCCCCTTCGACAAGATGGCAGGGCAGAATTGTTAAATAATCATTATTAATTAATAATCAATATTAGTTACATATAAAAAGGGTTAGTCCGAACTAACTTGTAGAATAATTTTTTTGTTATTGTATTAAGAAGTTTCTTTGATGGAGAGATAAAAAGATTCTGATCATGCATTTGAATTGAAGACCATCTTCAGTTTTAATTTAACATTATTCTGTTTCGCACGAGTAGAATTCATTGCAAATGCGAGTCCTGTAGTTATCAAGGAACAACAGTACATTCAAATATCTCATTCACAAGTTTAAAAATCGAGAACTGAAACAAAATAAGACAACAATAATAGTTTCCAATTTCAACTGCTTTCACTCCTTCCAAGCAAATCAAATACCTTTCCCCGGACAATAACGCTTCCCTTCCAATTAAGATTTGGTCTTAAAGGAATCTTAGCAAACATTTCTAATGTAATTTATATTCAAAAGGTTAAATATAACAAAGTAACATTAGAAAGGTCAATATGTTGATCTAGTTATCCATGATACCATGATAGTATACCTCATATAATATCATTTTGGGTTACTTCATCAAATCTTGCGTAGGAATAACTAACACACAAAGGTAATAAACATGTTATGATATTCATTATCAGTATTTCAAACTAATATATAACACTACTATTGCACACAAATCAAATTAATTACTTTTTGTATATGCAAAATATCGTCATGAGCTATATTGAGTGACCAAGCGCTAATTGTATCAAGAAGTAAGTCTTAATTTAGATTAAACTTGTGAGAAGAATACATATCTCAGCTCTCGTAACTAGAACTTAATCTTTCTCATTAAACTATTTTAAGCCACTCCTAGAAAGTAACATGATTTTCGAATGATGATAGCTTCCTCTTTGATAATGATATTATTAAGTGACTCAACTCATGGGAATAATCAAGATGAACGACTAATCATTGACATTTCTTATACGGTGTTCGTGGCTTTGTAAAAATTTAGCCGATGTCATTATGGATAAAATTAACGTGGCCTTATAAGGATTGAGTTGATGTTTTTCCCCATTTCGTCACCGCTGACAAAATGTGTGACAGTAAACTGGTTTTCTATTGAAACCCAGGGTTTTACAACATTTTAATCGTTTTTCGTCCTGAATCCGAATATTTTGGGGTTCTTATTTGACAGTTAGAATGCCTCATTTCTTTTTGAAGAGGTTTTGTGAGAGAAAGTCAACGTAGCCATATAAAGATGAATAGGGTTTTCCCAATTTTGTAACCGCTGATCCCCTGAAAAAGCCAAGGTATCATTCAGATAGAAGTTGTTTCTCTTTGTAATTTTAAGATAATGTACTTTGATTTAGAAGTTAATGCACCTAACTCCCTTATTTTGTTTAGAAGATGATTTATGTACTTGCCTGTCTGGGGATTTGAAATTAGTTTCTTGTTTGCAAATCTTTAAAATTAAACTAAAGATTTTTTTTCAAATGGTTTATTATCTACTTAAGAACCGTTGGTAACTGTAGGTCCTTATCGGCTAACTTGTAACATTTTTTTTTGTTAGATTTGTCACTTCTAAGCATCGATTTAGACTGTTTGCGGAGTGTGCACCAACTGTCACATGGGGTAAGAGTGTGTCTTATTGCGTTTTATGTTTACCTCAAACCCGGAGGCCTTCCTCAGGCCTCTATATCCTTTTTTATTATAAAGTCTATGTATGTAATTTTGAACACTTTTTCAACATTTTGTAAAATGTCCTAGTTTTGATAGCCACCAAATCTCCCTTTTTCACAAGTCATAATAAGTTATTTTATGTTTTGTATCAGTTATCTTACGAATTTAAGATAACATGCGCATTTTTTTTTTAATGACGTTAAGATTGTTATTTTATATACCTCAATGTAAATATGTAGAACAGCTTGCGAAAAAGAGTTTTAAACACAATTTACTGTCATTACCACTTTTTATCATAATTTATTGACTGGGATTATGTTTAACTACGCTTCCATTTCATTTCCTGCAATTTTATCTTCACACATATTCAAAGTGGCAGAGATAGAAACCCAAATGACTAACAAAAGAAGGAAACAAAACACACATTGACGTGCTCTCCGTTTGACAGTTTCAAAAACCCCATACAAAGAATCAATTTGTCTATATTGTAACCCGGCTTCCTCTAAGAATCCGCTCAACAAAAGAAGAAAAAAGTATCCAAAGATATAT
This sequence comes from Clione limacina, assembly GCA_032362205.1. Classification (NCBI taxonomy): domain Eukaryota; kingdom Metazoa; phylum Mollusca; class Gastropoda; order Pteropoda; family Clionidae; genus Clione; species Clione limacina. The sequence continues at coordinate 4,562 of JAUUEB010499896.1, forward strand.
TTTGTGTGTATCATTGACCCCAACGCGCCAATTCTCCCCTCTTGAAGGGGAGCTCCCTTCACAAAACTCAGGCGCTACGCATACTTGATATAAGTGCTTTGCGCCAATATCATATTCATTTGAAAGCACTACTAACACACCAGCTTTTTACTATCCTCTAGAAAGACCCTTACCAACAAATGTCAGGCTTTTCGCGCCCTCAGTATTGGCGTTTTGCCCCAAAATGCCCCCTGTCATTTTCAAATCTTTCATACACCCATATTACTACCGTGGAATGGAGAGACACTGCAGAACACAACTTCCCGGTCTACCTCGGAGTTACACTTTCTTTTGTTCAACAGTGTGGGCTGCCTCATGCCACGCCAAGAAGATTGACCCGGAGCTGAATAATGCATGCCGCATAATAACGGGAGAGCTGAGACCAACCCCCTGCCAGTGCTTTACAGATAAGGAGTCATAGCACCACCCCATATTTTGCGGGATACCCACACAAAGATAAAGAAACACAAGCAAGAGAACGATATAAGGCACCCACTCTTCCACTATGTCAGCCCAAGTCGACGGCTGAAGTCTCGGAAAAGCTTCATGACCATAAGTAGCGTGGGCCCTAAACAGTCAGCTGGCTACCGAGTCAACAAATGGAATGAATGGGACCAATCCCAACCAAATGATGCCATCCAGAGCCCAAGGAAAGATTTCCCCACCGGAACAAGCCTCTCCAGAAAGGACTGAGTGACACTAAACCGGACACGAGCTAAAGTTGACAAGACAGTGAGCAATCTATACTAATGGGTTTCAGGTCGATTGAGTCAAAACTGTGGCTGTTATCTCGTTGAATACAAATAAACCACACAGACAGCCACAGACGTTAACATTTATTATGTAGTTGTAAAAGGAAACCTTTCTATGAACCATGATTGTGATTGTCTGCTATTATGTGTAATTGTAATCCCTTTGAAAAGCTCTAACACGTAAAGTGCTATTTAAGGCTATTACAATTATTCACCATTGTTTCTGTATCCTCTTCTAAGACGATTGTCTTGTATAAATGTTATTTTTTGGTTCAACAACCATAAGGATTTAAAGCAAACAAGATAATAGTGAAATGGGGCGGACAATATACAATTATAATTACGAGATTTGTCGTTTGTTTTGCTTGAATGTACTTATTCTTATCCCCATGTTTATTGTCTTTGACTATTGAGTAAGAAATTACTATCATGTGACAGGCTTTTTTGGGGCATTGGTATCTTACAAAAAACGTCGAGAACCAGGCGCATAGCCAGGGGACATGGAGCAACCCCCATTTCTATTTGAGACCAAAGTGCTCTAAATTCAAACTTTTTTCAACTCATTTTCCCCCTTTTTGCCGTTTCAAATGTGCCCCCTTTTAAAATCCTGACTACGCGCCTGTCGGGAAATGCAAACTGATGAAATTCACTAGTTAAAAGTAACAAAGAAGCAAGGCCTAATTAAAATGAATTTTCTAGATGACATTATAAGGATATGTATTATTTCTAATGCAACATTAGTAAGCATGCAATATGCTACCATTTACTGCCAAAACTCGACACAATAATCGACACTTACTGTAATGTTGTTATCTTGAACACGCCTTAATACAGAATGTTTTGGTTAAAAGTTTAGCGTGACCCCCAACAAATGTTAACAGCTTTTTGAAAGAAATTATCAAAAACATAATGTGTGAAAATTTATAACCAAACCGATTATTTTAATGTATAACATTTCTTTTCGTTTCCTTTCTCGGTTATATGCTATGACATTTATGCCCTTATAGACGGATGCACTTCTCAATTTACAACGGTCATTGAATGATTATATCAGTACATTATTGATTACTTAGCAATATACAAACATATTGATCTGCTTGCAACGTGTTTTCTCACACGCAACAGACATGTAAATGTCTTATTCAGAGACAAGGAAATAAAGTTTGAACTAAGCCTTCATTTGAGGAACAAGGACATCCCTCAGTTACACTAATTTTAAAACATGTTAATTCTTTTAGGGGGCTCACGCTAGTTTATCGAGTCGAGAATTAATTTTTTTAAAAGATTTTATATACTCATTATTGAAAAAGATATGGACATCATTTCAAAATCACGCACATATTGAAAAAAACAAATATATATTCACGAAAATAATGACTTCTTTAGTGAATGATTCAATTTCTTCACATTGAAAGCTATGTACTCTAAAAGAATGCTTAGCTTGAATATTAAACGTTTACAAAATGTAAATAATAGTAATTAAGACCTGATTTATGATTATATAAGATGGCCAATAACTACTTATAAAAATTAACGATAGGTGTTTGGTTAAATCCTCAAACAATTGTTACGTGTTTTATCAAGGATTTCATTAATACAGAACTAGACATCTCAGCACGTCTTTCACTCATATCACTGATATTTGTTTATTTAAGGTAAATAAAAATCTCAGTGTCTGAATTTTCGAGTTTCACGTGAATGTGTTTTCCAAAACCAATCTGACAAGACAACACCATCAGCCAACATCAACGACAATTTTAATACGTGTATTAATTTTTTCATTATGTATATATCCTTTTGAGTGTTTGTCATTAAACAGCCGAACTTCAGAAAAGAATTCAAGTAGTTGAGACGCGATACTAAAGGAGAACTTTGGGTATCTCTTTCAAGGACCATGATCCTATTATTGGTATAAAGTAAAAATTTCCTCTTAAACAGTTGATAGCTAGTCATCAGTGGGCTGAAATCTTTGTATAAAGTGTTTCAAGACTCAAAAGGTTGACCTTGAAAAACGAGTTGAAATAAACCAGTTACAGTAAACTTGGATGTCGGCAGATCAGCAAAATACAGGTCAAAACACAAAGAGCAAGCCCAAATTCGGTGAACTATATTATTGTGATCATTCAACTTTAAATATCCAATGCGTAAAACAAATTCACATTCTTAAGTATGCATGTACACCCCAAAGCATTCGTCCACGCGCACATGTAAGCTCGAATACACATATTAAAATTGATGCGTATACAATATCTGAGAAACATCGATTTAATGTAACATTATTTCAATTTATAATGACAATTGTGTCAATAACTTCAGAAGTTTGTTAATGTGGTTACATCTCTTCTCCGTGACATAACCCATCAACAAAACTCAACTCAAAATATACTTTTTTTTACATTCTTCACATATAGACACTATTAAACACATCTGGGACAACAATGAACGCGTTTCGATGAAACTGAGATTGTTATGGTATTCTTAATGCCTGAAATGTCAAAGACTGGAAGACATCCCAGTGGCGTCTTCAACAAAGGTGTTGGCAGCAACTCCATCCACTGCCCCTCCTGTAAACACTGGATACATGGCCGATGCAGTCGACTTAAAGGCAAGCTTGCAAGTTACTTCCTACCACCACAACATGTCACCCTGTCCGACAGTGAGCTAGAAGTGGTAGATAAGTTCTGTTTCCTTGGAGAGATGCTGGACGCCGAGACAAGTTATATCAACAGAGTACAGTGCGGGTGGAAGAAGTTTAAAGAACTGCTGCCTCTGCTGGACTCAAGGGGAGTCTCCCTGGAAATGAAGGCCACTATCTACAGGACATGTGTCAGACCTGCCATGCATGGAAGCGAAACCTGGCCTGTGAAGAAAGCAGAGACTAACAGACACCACCGGGCAGAAATTACAATGGTGCGATGGATGTGTGGCTCCCCGTTGAACGCAAGGATATCATCCACTGAAATAAGGACCAAGCTTGGAGGCATCACGCCTATAGCCAACGTTGCCAGACGTGGATGCCTGAGATGGTAAAGCCACGTAATGAGGAGAGAAAATGACAACTGGCTGAGAAAGGCCTGTGAACTTGAAGTGTCAGGCAAAGTCGGAGTGGGCCGCCCAACTCAATCATTGTCGTCAATGGTAAACAATGATATCAAGACCCTAGGTGTTGACAGGTTTCTCGCCCTAATTTGTGATATGTGGAGAGCTGCCATTTCATAGTAAGTCTGACCCATGATACATTGACTATGACTATAACTGATGATGATTTCATTTCTTTTGAGTATTTTGTATTCAAATATATATCAAAGCAAGCAAAGGCGAAAAGTACAGTATCTTGGTGATGCTCTTTGTTTTAAGGATAAGTATTCATTCATGTGACCATGAGTTGAGAATCAGTCAGTCAGAATCTCTTAATTCCCAGTGCTGTGTTCAAGAAAACCTACAATTAAAATATTTTCATATATATCATGCAAATCTGTAAATTGGGATATAAAAGGAATAACCTTAGAAAACAAAAGTTATTTAAAGGCAAAAGACAAAATTAAGTTATCACAAGAACAAACATAAAAACAATAACTTAAAAATATCTAGTTGTTAAAAAATAAATCAAAGAGTTTCGGAGGTTTCTGCCACATGTTTAGGCTTGGCGGGGTTCATTACCTCCGGGGGGTACAGAGTTTCCTTCACATATTTGCTCACTTTTTTCAGCTCTTCCACATAAAGCAGCATGGCCTCCTCCCCTCTCATGTTGCCAAGGTTGCTCCATGCGTCCCTGTGGGCAAACATACAAGACACGAAAAAAACATTAAATTAAAAAAAAAACATGTACTGCTAATAAAGAGATAAAAATCTAACTATGCACTAATATGATATTTAGTTTGAGGAGTTGTGGTGGCATAGGTGTGAAACTTTGGAGCAGAATTTGGCAGATCCAAAACAGGGATGAGGAGACAGAAAAAAATCTTTTAAAAATGACTGACTTCAGCGTTTTCAAACTAGTGACTTCAAGATTTTGACTTTTTATCTAGAAATACATCAAATACAGTATTCACTTTTAAGTTGTATATTTGGGGTGGATAGGGCTCCAAAGCTGCTGTAGTGCTGCAGACACACTAGCTTCACAAAGGATCACCATGTCTAACACTGTCAAAGGGAAAGAACAAAGTTCCAGTAGACGGAGAACGATAGTGTGATGGTGTCACTCTAAAAAATACTTTTTGGTGTCAGTTGATATTGATTTTACCTATCAGCCTCATCAGATTGATTTGCAGCTGCCGTATTAAATGACACAAATGCCCTCTATTAATCTCTAATTTGGATTCCATGTGGGTAGACTTAGGCCACTAAAACTGATTCTGTTGTCTGTATATATGAGTTAGATGGTCTACCAGTTCTTATTTCCCTTGTCTTGCCTTGAAATACTGCTGACATGAGTCATGAGGTCTGTGGTTTTATTTCTTATTGCTTGACCCAAGCATTCTAGATTTCTTTTATTTATTATGGAGAGTAACTGACAAAACACCCAAAGTTCTGTAGGACAGGTACATTTGTACTCTTTATCTGCCCAACTCAATCTGAAGTCATATATCATGACTGGCCAAACTAAACGTCTAAGAATTTTTAGTTTTGAACTTAAAAGGTATAACTATATCTTTCTATACACACATATGCCTCCAATATACATTTTGAGACAGCATAAGAAATCCTGAATGTATCCTGAAATTTGAACTAGCACTGGATCTGGCAGTCAGCAACACACTGTTCTAAAATACAACAATAAGCTCAAACCCAGATTGACCAAATCATGATGCATTTCCGCGACTAAAAGCTAATCTAATATGTCAAAGTCAGTCTGGGAGAAGAGGTCTTCACACAACACAGTATGGGAGAAGAGGCCTTCACACAACACGGTCTGTGAGAAGAGGCCTTCACACAACACAGTATGGGAGAAGAGGCCTTCACACAACACAGTCTGGGAGAAGAGGCCTTCATACAACACAGTCTGGGAGAAGAGACCTTC
>JAUUEB010499907.1:0-10371 GCA_032362205.1 Clione limacina
TTCAGATTTTATCCATGGTGTCCTTTATCTTTCTCTCTGCAGTAAATATCTCCACTTATCTACGTATCTGTAAAGGGGTTTAAAGGAATATCTAGACTTGATGCTTAAAAATGTATTTCTTTTTTGCTGATGTGTGGCTTCTTGTCTGTTTTTAAAAAATAAATTAAATTGCACTGTCACAATGGCGTCTTTGCTGGATTGTTTGTATTCGTGATGTTTGTATAACAAAAGTATTGAATGTTGTTGTTTTTTCGTCTCGAACTTTCGTTAGACATTTGATCAAAGGACTTCTCGAAGAAGACAAATCGCACCATGCATCGCTCAAATGAACAATATTTCAGTTCTTTTAATGTGTGAGTAAATGATTTGTTAACTATTCGATGAATCCATTAGGGCGAGTTAGACTACGTGTGTTGAGCGAAATAGTGAGTGAGTAAATAAGAGCTAACGGAAACAAGATAAGACCGTGGATTAGGAGGAAGAGGTCATCAATGTCGCTTTATCGTAAGAAGTCGCAAAGCCGGGGAAGAGAGACAACTGCTGAGTGACACTGTCGCTCACACCACACTTCTCTCCCCTTGTTTCTCTAGACACTTTGTGGCTCTATTCTGTTTCGTCTCTACAATATTGTGTGAGTGCTTGGCGACGCATGGGACAGCTGACGGGGCAAAAATCACTGGCATGAAAACAGAAACCAATCGGGAAAATTGTATCGACGTGTTTAGGACCTTTTCTTCGTGAAAGTCTGAACCTGGATTTAAAAAAACGACAGAAAGGGAAACAAAACGGATCGTTTAACTGAATGTTTTTTGGTGATAGAAAGATAATTACATTTAAAAGGAAATAGAATCAAGAAAATTACCCTGAAATTTAAGAATATTCGCTATTTTTTCAATATTTCATTAAATGAATGGAAATTCTGAAGGAAACATCTGATTTATGTTTGCATTTTAGGAAATATTTTCTGTGAAAATCTCACAAAAGGAGGAAATAAACGATGTGTTAAAGGTCAAACAAATCTACGGATTAATAATTCAGCACAAGAAGGGAATAATTGAATAATTAGAAGGCCAACACGAGGAGGAATAATCGATATATTAAGAGTCAACACCAGAGGAAATTTATCTTTAAACAGACAAGTTGAACGTGAGAAGGAAAAAATTGATTCGTCGAAGAAAAAGCGATTCTTGGTGTATTCAACACTAGGAGGAATTATTCTATGTATTGACAATTCAAACGTGTTCTAAGGATACTTACTTTACTAGCACCAAGACCTGAACATTGGTTTCAGGTTTGCTTTAGTGGTTTGACAAAGCTATTTCCTGGAGTTCACGTATTGTATGCATTGTTTTGTTGATAAATGAAATATGTCTGTTTCGTTGGTGAGAAGTGGTAAAGTCGAATAGAATGGTTGTAGAGTCGAATAGAATGGTTGTTAAGTCGAATAGAATGGTTGAGCGAAAGAAAAGTGATGAGATTGGTCAACTGAATTGAAAATGTTCTCTAATATTCTGTATGTCTTATAACGAGGAATAAATATAACAATCTTCTCACTTTATTTAAACACACCTGCCGATTAATCAAACGAAATCAATTAAATGAGAACTTGCTAATGGAAATGACTAGATTTCAGTTTGCTCATTTTGGTATTTTTTAAGACAGCGACAAAAAATTAGGAAATTAAGGACGGGGTTTGGCGTTGTTTTATCACGGCGATCTGATTATTGAAGGGAAAATGGACATCCATCACACAACAATAACTCAATATATTAATTCGTCTATTGATGTTTATTACCCCTCACCAGACATACGTGCTTCAAAATAAATAAAAGAAAGATATATTCAATATTCAAAGCAGTCGTCTATTTATATTCATAACCTCACAACAGATAACATTTTTCTCCCAAAAACATATATTAAAAAAGAGAAAGAAATGAAATACAAATGTGCAAAGCTTGTAGTTATTATATTCATTACCTTACAACAGAAAAAAACAAGATGAAATGAAAATCAATATTTTCGTCTATGTATTACCATTACCTCACAAAAGACACGTTTATAGTCTACAAAGGAGCACGCTCAATGTCTGATAGGTTGATTGTACCACGCTAGACGAAATTTAGATTTTAGATCCTCTTACGGAAAGTGCTATCAAGTGCTCACTACTATTAAACGCATTATTTTGCATTGGCACCATGACTCCCTTGATGAATGGGTTTTTTATGCTTCGTGTTGTTCGTATAATAATAGCATTGGGAATTTCCGTTGGTATTCAGCCCAGTTCGATATCATTGAAGAAAGGTTTACTTGGCGAAAAAACAATACAAACCAATTTCTTAAATGTTTACGTCTATTTGTTATACTCTTTTCAACACAATATAAGATATACAATGCGTTAGTCTACTTCTTCATTTAAAAGTTTATTTAAATCTTTTCTGGCGACATTTTGGTGTTTTTTTTTATATAGGAACAAGAAATATGCTCTGATTGTTTGTGGGAATCCACTTTTCATTTTAATTCAAAATTAATGAATTGAATGCTTTTGAATGCAATCACGAGAACAAGACTAAGTATAAAATGCTGTTTCCGTTCTCTGGTTTCACGCCATGGCTCTTTCAATATGCTTTGTTCCGGTTAGTGGAAAATCTATTTGATTCTATATGTAGAATCATTGGCAATAGAATGTGCGCCTACTTTAGCCTGATATAGAAAACAATTTTTTCCACTCACATGTTTCTAGGAAATGTGAAGAACAACAAATGTTATATTGACGTGTTAACACCTTTTTAAGGGGAGGTTATTCGTATCATTACTTTGAATTAAACAGATCACTGCAATAGTGGGAGACACACTTTCATTATTTGTTTTGAAAACTCTCCAATACACCAGCTGTTCATAAAGAGTGCCACTCAAACAAATGTTCATTACATTACGAGTGTTTTTTTTCACCTATTAGCACAAAAGTTGACAAAATCATTTATTGGGAAAACAAATCACATCAATCAGAAAACTTATCAACATTTGTTCGGATGACACTTTTATTGGCCACCTGGTATGTCTGATATTACATTGCTATGTCCCATCATTATCTGCTGATATTGGTTTGTTCTCAATAAGTTTATCTTATTTCATACCTGCTATCTGCCTGATTTGTCTGAAAAGTAACACCTGCATCCAATGATTTGATGCCAAAGTCAATACTATCCTTAATTATTTGAAAACGTAATAATGTAATCTGATAAAACATTTATCTTCGGACAGTTTGTGTGTTATAGCTTGTTCAGAAAGCAAAATGTACTCCTTTATATTCAATTGTGATGGTGATAAAGTCTATTTTTAAGCTTGTCTTCCTTTATTGATGTCACTATAAAGGCATTTTGTAAACAGTTAGGCTAGATTTGCGACTGGGGGTGCATGGATTTGGGGTATGGGTGCTGAACTAAGTAGTTAGATGGTCTTTACTATTGTCAGTGATGTTGAATAAGTTGTGACTATATTTATTGGTAATACGATATAGCTTATAATGAAGATTACCTTTCCTTTAAATTGTTATTAATGTCTTACAAAGGAATTGTCTTACTACCTCGTTAATCATAATTATTTTCAATGGTCTTGAATGAGTTATGATAATATGAAATTGTTGTGACAATATAGCGTTAATTGAAGTCTCTCTTTCCTTGTATTAATATCACTACAAATTAGTTTTCTTACTACTTAGTTTATCATAATTATTCTCAGTGGTATCGGATGTATTATGACAGTATTACATTGTTATAACGATAAAGCGTATTTGTTTTTGACAATACAGCGTATACTGATTTTCTCTTTCCTTAAGATTATTATGAATTTCACTCCAAATTAACTATAGTGGTATTAGTTTTGATCACTTTATGAGCTTAACCAAAACAAGACAAGGTTACTTAAGTATCACCGTATCCACAAGAGACGTTGAACATCCGCTATATAGCTTAAATACTTTGAGGTTTAAATAAGATACTTCTGCATCGTAGCAACAAAGACAGGGTAAAATCCCAAGAGACCTTGGACATCAGCTTTAGGGCTTACAATACTTTGGCATTGAAATGAGATACTTATGGCATGTAGCAAAATACTAGGAGAACTTTTTTATGGATAAACATGTTCCATAATGTTTTCCCTATCAAGTTCACCTTCAGCATTATCAATTAAATATAAAAGGACACAAGATCCGTGGATTTTGAAGTTGGAAGAAATGACAGCAATGATGCAAATGTGATTTGAGTTAAAAACTTGTAGTCAAGACATGGTTGTATTGTTAAATTTATTTATACATTTTGCCCACAATGTTTGCTTACGAGGCGTATGAAGTATGAGGAAGTAACAAGTCTAAGACGTTGGGAAATGCTTCAAAATAATGACTGAGATGTGCCGACGTTGTTTCTTTACATATTTTTCTTTCATATAGATTGATAAATTCGATTACAGTATGTTCAAGACTAGTATTCTGTTAAAAACTGTCACAACCAAAAATTAATTAAATTTGTGAGTTCTGTTTATTATCCCTGCCTACAGAATACGTCACATTTAATCTTACAAGTATCGATAATATAAAATGTGAAACCTCAATAGATTTCAGCATTTTAATTAAACCCTGCCAAAGTAACTACTGAATGAATTGTTAGTCCCATATGTATCAAGCGTGATGTTCCGATGTGTCTAAACCATCAGACGTTCACTCTAATGAGAATTGAAGAGCTGACTACAAGATGGAAATACTGCCTATGTCATCTCAGGTCTCTTGAGACCATGTTGTGACCACTTGGGGGCAGTGTTCTCCTCACTCCCATCAGGGGCGGCAAAGTGCAGATTCGTGTTCTGATAAGAGTTGATGATGTCAGCACCATTAATCATTGTATCAGTTATCGATATATAGTACTGATAGTACAAGCTTGCATTATTATTCTATTAGGAAGAATGCGTTGCGAAGAACGTTAATTTTTTTCCAATATAATTGAATATCAAACGTTTCTCAAGGTATTAACATGTTGATTGATAATGTAAATTTGCACTTGCGCAGCAGCACTTTTTAATGAATTATAAATTAAGTTATATATTTGTATACTGAGGTTTTCCACTTTCCATAGATATCGTTAATATGCCAATAGTAGTAAGAGAAAGAGAATGTGAATAAATGCGTATTACTTTTGAATTAAAATTGTGTGGTCATTTCAGTTAAAATTAGGAATAACGTAAACTGTAAACAATCAATTTTCTATTTACTTTTGTTTCCCCTATGTTGTCATTTATTCAATAATACGATGAAATTGATATGAAAACTTTCAGATTTGTAAGATGGGTTTTACTTAAACAGGAAAATCAAATAAAGCAAAAAAGATCACTCCCTACTGCTCCGACAAAGAAAGGGGACTAATTAGTAGGGGGCACTATGCTTTTATTTCCCATCATCCCTTGATATGAATATGTCGTCAACTCGACCGCCTATAATTTTGCTCTTGTCTTGTCTTTCTTTCCGCTCATTTGATTTCGTTTTTTATTTGCTTTTTATTCCATGATTATACTTTTGTATCCACTTCATTAGTTATTTTGGAAATAGAACATTTACAGTGGATGACTGATAGTAACTATATGATTAGGTGACAGCGAGAACTACAGTATATCACTGAAGTTCGTAATACTCTCAACGTTAAATATCCTCTAACCAAGATGCCAGGCAATATTTTATAGAAACTTCATCAAATGTCATAAAAAATACATTCTAATATATCAGAATTGAAATGAGTCAGTATTTTAACATCGTGGATTTATATAAAAAAACAATTTTCCACCAATAAGAATAGTGTTATGAAAGGTCTTATGTTACAAAACTAATTTTAAAAGCAACATAAAGCGAGAATGACAAGGGTATGATTAAGAACTGTCCAAGTGTTATCTCTGGGGTAAGGTGAACAAACGAGGATTTTAATTAGCACATCGGTCACTTGATATCTCTATAGCGTTAACAGCTTAATGGATATCTCCGATATATTCTGATATGTTTGCACCGATGAATTCATAAAAAAATCAACGAGAAAATATATTTATTCCTGTATATCATTCATAGTTATATCAGAAAATTCTATTTGTTATTGTAAATCATTCAAAAAATTCAACAACAAATTCGATTTATTCCTTATAAATCATTCATAGAAATGAACAAAAAATCCTATTTATTCTTGTATGTCATCATTCATTTAAAAAACGTAAAAGTAAATTTGTTCCACGTGGCCCTAGGGAGATAGACCAGCATGCTCAGCTATATTGACATGTCCGGTCTCGGTTTAGAAGACGCCGAGGTGAGATAAATGATGTTTCCACTTATTTCCACACTTGGCGGAATGTATTGGCCAATAATTTGTTTTCTATAAAAAAAAAATATCTTAAAACACATGCATACAGTATAAAAACGAAATGAGCTCTTTCTTCTTTTCTTGTTAGTTGCCTGTAAGGGGCTTCTCTTTTGTTTGTTTCTATTGGTTTGTTAGGGACGTTTAATTTGTTTGATCCCAAGTGAAAGGAATATTTTGATTAGATATCGTGTTACTTTTTATGGCCTGATCTTGTTTATAAGTCGATGTAATAACTTATTTGTTGTTGTCTGTGTTGTTGTTCTTGGCTTGTTTTGTTTTTATGGTATTTTCTTTTGTGTGTGCCTTTCTATCCATTCTATTCTAATTGGAAATAAAATAAACTTCAAAGAAATATGCAAATCTAGAAATGAATTACTCATCGCTCATACTTTGTTTTCTTTGTGATTTTTGTTATACATTATATTAAAGCATTAATCGGGTTATTTCACTACTATGATTCTCTCTTCTTAAAAGGCGAAAAAAATAAAATAATCTTTTTTTTTGGTCATACTCTCTCATAGTTGAGGATGAAAACTCTATCATGGCAGCTTCTACTTTGAGCTCTTTTATCATCCTGGGTAATCGACCTTGATAATAACGACACAAGTATCGAGAGAGATAGACCAGTAGACAGGAGATATATTATAGACCAGTAGACAGGAGATATATTATAGACCAGTAAACAGGAGAGATATTATAGACCACTAGACAGGAGAGATATTATAGACCAGAAACCAGGAGAGATATTATAGACCAGTAGACAGGAGAGATATTATAGAATAGAACTGAAGTCCTCTCCATAGGCAAAAGTAAACTCTTGGATATAGCTTTATCAATTAGCCTGTATTGTAGTATACTTGTCTGATGCCATAGCAATATAAATAGCGCTTAAATGACCTTTTTGAGTTGATAGTGCTGTAAAACCATACATAAATAAATTAAGGCTTTGTTGGTATGGTCTCGTGGCAAGAAAAGATGAGTGCAGCTGGCTAAAGAGAGTCCAAAGAATGGAAGTGCCCGGCTGCCTAGGGAAGGGCTGTCCTCCCAAGTCGTGGAGTGAGTCCTTGAGACTGAAAGCCAATGCATGGTTTTCTTAAGAAGTTGTTTCAGGTTTTAACTTTTCATTCATTTGTAGTTTTTCTAATATTATAAGCTGTATTCTTGAGACTCTGTTTTGTTAATTTGTTTAATCTTATTTTTGTTTTTCTGTCTGTTAGATTGAGGGCACCTCTTTCTCCATGACGTTCGTAGGCCATGGTTATGACACCGTTGAGAAAGAGCGAAATGGAGAGAAGCCAAATAAAACTGTGACTTGCAAGATTATGGGACCAGGTAAAAAACTTATTTCTTTTAATAAAAAAAATGTTCAACTTTCAAATGACAGAAAGAGATGATAACCATTTACAAGTCATAATCCTCAGTATAAGTGTAATAATCACAATTTAATTTATTAGCTGACCTAATACAGTAGAAACGACATAAATTAGAATTCTGGGGAAATGAAGAAAATGTTGATACAATCAATTTTCCATCATAAAATAATGTATTTTATAATAATAAGAGAAAGTTTTATTTCTCTCTTTTTTGTTCAATTATTTTTTGTTCAATTATTTTTTGATGTAAACTTTAGACAAAGTTCTGGTGTTAATAAACTGACTTACTGTTTTGTGTGTATGCAACATATGAAAAGTATTTATAAAATCCTTTGAATTATCATGTGGTATGAGAAGTTAAGCCAATCTCATCAAAGGATGTAATCATGACCAAGACATTTGTTTCACATAACGTAATCCAATGTAAAAAAAAAAACACCATGTTAGGAACTGTATGGACTGACATTGATTATTATCCATTGGAAAGCTTTGGGGCCTGTCTACCATGGCTGGTGGATAGAAAACTGATATATATTTTTCTGTCATAATTTTCCTGTTATGAGAGCAAAATGTTGTCATTCAACGAAACAAAAAAGATGTAAATCAACTTAAATGTTTTGTGATGTTTGGAGATTTTTTTGATAGGAGCGCAGAGAAAATTTCTCTTCATGATAGGGCACCTATGATAGACTAGAATTATTCTTAAAGCTAAAGAGGAGGTCATTAGATTCGAAGAGAGTTAAATACTATTTTCTCACTCACTTCTATCTGATCAGCTCTTGTTTTTTGTTTTAGAAACACTTTCAGAAGATTAAAAGACTCATGCTTTTGACAAACTTTAAAAAAAATTTGTGTGATGCAAATTAAGCTCAAACTCTTTGTTTTACTCTTAAGAGATCTACCAATCTCTTTAACAAAATATGTTAAGTAATATGGGTCAGAATCATAATGATTAGTATGTTGTTTTTGTTATTGTTTTTCAGAACCAGCTTACGTGGCAACCCCTATCTGCATGGTCCAATCAGCTGTAACCATTCTGAAGTCTCCAACTGTTCCCAAGTAAGTCAATAATCAATGTGGCTGCTTACATACTATTTATGAATTAAAATTTATTTTTCCTTTACTAAGGCTATGAACCCCCTAACTATCAAAATATATCACCTGGCTTGTTGTATACTTTCTGCTATTGGTATGTATGAATATAAAGTTTGAAAGCTCTATTTCAAGCTCAAAGAAGGGGTAAAATAGCTATTTAAAAGATGGCCGACCTTACTTGGGCAATACAATTGGTTCTGCCTTATTGTCTCGCGCATGCTTAATATAAGTCTGATTTGTATAAGTTTGCGTATTTATAAATGTCTCAACAATATCTTTGTTATGGCATTTTATTTTTTGATTTAGGCACACATTAAAAATATTTTAAGAAGGAAAACCGATTATTTTATAGAAAATCATCAAAACTTCCAAGTTTCATATTGTTGTTAATATATCTTTATTTTATTCAATTATTTTTTTATTGATAAAACCTACCATTAGCTTTATTTCAAAACGAAATTTGTAAAAATTGGTTCATAAACAACAGACACAAAGCCATGTTTAGCTTTTGATTCTATTGCCCAAGGAAGCACTTCCTTAAAAGATACTTTACTCAAAATAAACATTTGATGTGATTATTTTGTATGTCATATACCATGTGATGGTGAGTAGCCTATCAATTTGATGGACTGCTGCCTTCATAGTCTTGCTGTTCTTAATTTGCTTCAAAACTAATAAAAACTTAATCTTTTATAGTAGTAGGCACCCGTCTGTCTAGAAAGACAATAGGTTAGCGCCCTGTGGGTAATTCTTTTCCTTAACGTCTTTTACATGCCCTGTATTGAAAATATTAAGGGTGATTCATAGAAATTATGAAATGATCTCCAATATGGTGGTTTCATGTCCCGGTCGCTGCTGTATCTCTTGTATTTGATTTGTTAAATTCACACACATTCCCTCACTTGAAAATTGTTACCTGACTTTGGAGGTTTATATAGCAGAAAATGAACGCTCAGCCTCCAATGCCAGCCTTAGCCATACTGATTAAAATCACTGCCCATACAACCTGAAGTCTGGAGGGCTATTCAAGCTGTACATTATTAGGTAATTTTTAAACTATTGGCAAATACATGTATATGTTCAAGACGTGAAAAGGTAAATAAGCAAAATGTTATTTTAGAATAGCCAAGTTGAAAGTTGAACAGCCCCTAGGTTATGTGACCTTTAATCTTAATCTTTTGGCCTGGCTAGCACACTTCAGTCTGCTAGTGATTTTAAACCTAACTCCACATTAACATTATACTTTATTTCAGGGGAGGTGTTATGACGCCAGGAGGTGCATTCTGGGACACTGACATCATTGAGCGACTGGAGAAGAACAACATCAAGTTTGTCACCGTCACTGGCAACTGAGACTCTGACAACCATTTCCTGTTTAATTATACTTCATTTTTAGTCTCATTTTATTATTAACCTTTACTAATTATTTGAGTTTTACACATCCTTATGAGTTTATATTTTCATTATTATGATTTAGCGTATTTGAAGAGCAGTTTTCTTAAGTAAGGCATAAAACG
>JAUUEB010499918.1:0-10370 GCA_032362205.1 Clione limacina
CATATATATAATTGAACAATCTCAATAAAAAAAAACACTTGTTTTCGCCAAATTGCTCTTCAGCAGTAACACTTATGTAACACTTCAACCATAAATGATGCCGAAAATAAAAGTGACCATTTTATATTGTTTAGAAAAATTGCGCCTCAAAACGATTAAAATTAATTTTTGATTATTCTATTGTGGTTTTGCAATTCTTATTATTTACAGTAAAGATTTTATGGACACCTTAATCATAAACGACTAATCATATGCCGTTTATCCTCAGAGAAAAATCATAGTTATCTTAATTGGGTAATATGCATTCGGTTATTTTTAAAATTAAAAAGGGTCCACTGTTTATTTTCTTCAGAATTATCTGCAAGTTGAGACCACCAGCTACTCTGCTCATCAAGTAATCATTTGTGTCATATCCAGTTGTATGAACTAATCTTCCCCGACTCTACCTGGAATTCTTTACTTACATTTCTTACTTATCTGCAGAATCAGGTTCTTCTTAGGCGGAACACGTCCATCGCAACTCCCTCTCTCCTAAAAACCACTAAAGGGTTGGTTTGCGTATTATTTTACTCATGAGTAGGTTGGAGTTTCTTGTCGTCAAACAAGGTGGGACGTTTTCTCCATCATGATTACTGGGTGATGGGAGTTGTTGATAACTTCATTGTCTTCGAACAACTCCCGTATTGCTGCAATCACTGTTAATGGGTCAAATGGCTTTGTGCAACTTTTTTTAGCTTGATGCGCTAAATGAGAAACTCTCTAGTTCCCCTTGATACCTGCGTGACCTGGCCACACCACCTGTGTGAGCTTGCCCAGTTACCTAAGAGCATTCACCTTTTCTCAGGGAGTCTGCTACAAATTAAGCGGTCTTATGATGGGCATCTTCATCCACTTCAGGGCTTCGGTATTTCCTTAACATACATACACAGGCTCAAAGTTGTGGTTCTGTTAGCCCGCATTCAATCTGGCACTGGACGCCCATATGGATCTTACATTTCTCTGTACAACATCGTCAGTAAATGCTACCAGTCTCCCAGTTTGCCATTTTCCTCGATCAGTGTCTCAGCTTCAGCTAAGTTTACACCTTCTGGCCACCTTCAGCCTCAAATCTTGTGAATTTTTTGTATGCATCAGATACTCTGATTCATTCACAACCCTTTCTGATGTCGTTTACTTTGGAGCAATGAAAAAGTGCAATCATCCATTTCGTGCCTCTTTTCAGACGTGATTTGACATTTCTTCCGTTTTTCTTTTGATATGATTTTACGTGACTCCACAAATTCTATATTTTGACTTGAGCTCTTTTGGTCAACACGCTTACTTATGGCATTAGTCCTCCTTTCATACCAAAACAATATGCAGTTGTTATTAATTGTGCTTAGTGTCTATTCGAGATTATTATTAAACATGCAATACTCATCTCTTGAGGTCAATTTAAAATATCCTTCTGAATTTTTCATGCAAATCTTTTTTATTTTTTGACACTCAAACTAGAATGCTGACTTAAGTGAGAAGAAAACCATCATAAAATACTAGTGTATTTCATTGTAGCGTGGTATGTAAAAATGACATTTTTTGGATTCTGGTTATGGTAAAAATAATAAAGATTTAATTAGGTATTTGATCCCGAACACATTATTTACATGGCTTTGATAAAAATGTAATAAGTTACTTTTTTCTGATCTTATTATTAAACTTCAGGCAGTGAATATAATTGTAACTTTGCTAAGGTTAAGTGTTTAACTAACTGATTCCTTGTATACTCTAAATGTACATGTGTGTCTCTGTTTTTCCTGTCGGGATTATAGTATATTGTTAAGCGCATTTAGCAAGTCTGAAAGGTCTGGAAATAGATTATTCAAATCTAAGTACTAATATAAGTATTATCTTTACTAAGTCTTTCGTCCTTCTGTTTAAATCAAACACTGTATTTCAGAGAACTCTTATAAAAAAGTAAGCTTCCATCGCAACCAAAATAGATGATTATTTCTTCAATTCGGTCCTTATACTGACCCAAATCTGTCCCAAAACAATTTAACCATTAAACAGAAAAATGTCTATTTTTCTTTCTCATCAGCCGAGAGTAATGTACCTTATATCATAACGACTGAAGCAAGATTTAGATTGTAAATATGTTAAAAAAACAACTGTTAAGCAATTTAAAGTTTGCAAGAACATGTTTTAGGTTGTATCTACGATGTTGCTACTTATACTATTTTACTTACTGCCATAAATATACTGTTGTCTGTTGCCTCAGTATACTGACATGTTGCCAACCAGTTTTAGCGTAAATCTGTTAATTCTCTTCAATAAATTACGTATTAAGAAAAATGCTAAGGTAATGCCTGGTAAAATATTTTAATAAGAACCAGCAGTTAACAAACATTGCCGTCGCTCATCAACTGAGGGGGCCATAAAAATTATAATACATCAAAATGTTAATTAATTTAAAGGCTCTTATGATGACAAACTTAATGCTTGGGTTCCACAAGGCCACAGAATTGATAGTCTTATCGTGTATTCAATATATCTTTATTCCTTTGGAACCGTATCTTACACTTGGTTAACGAAATTCCAGGTGACCGCGCCCCTCACAAATGTGCCGGAAGTGATAACGACACCGACTACATCCGGACTCTGGCAGGTGGAGACAACTCTTCTAGTGTAGTGTATGGAGAGTGCAACATCACAGTGTGGAATCAGAATGGTAGCAGCAGACAGTTTCCTTGTCTGTTTGGTAATGAATATGAGCTGTCACGTGACATGTCGGCTATATCACAGGTATGTTAGGTTATTTTTATAAAATATACGTGAGCTGTTAAATAAGTTATGTCTTAAATATTTGATGATTTCTGTAATCAAAGCATTGAAACCAACTTTGCACGTTTCCTGAAAGGTTGGGATATCTTACCTACAACTTTCAGGACTAGTTGTCTTTTAGTTACATAGCCAGCACTCTTCTTATTTGTTTGGCATGTTTGCAAACTTTCGACTGACTGGGTATGATGACAATCGTGTCCTGAGTTATCTTAAATTTCGATATATTGAAAAAAGTTAAATCCTTGTACAGAAATCTGTTACATCTTTATACAAAAAAAACGATTTAAACATTGAACGGAAAACTGTTAAATTCATATAGGAAAAACGGTTAAATCATTTTACGGAAAACAGTTCAATACATTTGTACGGAAAACGGTTCAATATCTTTGAACGTAAAACGGTAAAATCATTTTACAGAAAACGGTTCAATATATTTGTACGGAAAACGTTTCAATATCGTTGTACGGAAAACGGTTGAATGACTGTGACAAAATAATCTGCTTTAGAAGACATTTGAATCTTTAATAAGACAAATAAACGTTCTATGGTGATATGATGAAAAGTTAAAACATTGTATCGAACGCGACATAAGTTTTACACATTTATGTTACGTTTAAAAGTAATTCACAAAAATGATTTCACTTCTTAAAGCTTTTGTTCAAATTAATTTCGAGTGTAAGAGCATTTATACAAATTCAAGCCATGTGTAATAGCATTGAACTTATGTCTGACAGAACTTCTACAAATTCTTGTCACGTGTTACAGTTTTTTCATAACATTTATATCACGTGTACCAGCATTGAGTTTGTGACTTATTGCATTTCTACAAATGCATACCATGAGTAATTACATTCCTTAAAACTAATACCAAGTGTAATTTCCTTTCCACAAATTGATGTCACGCGTAGCAATATTTCTATAATTGCATTAAACTTGTTACAGCATTTCACACATTTATCTTACGTGTGGCAACAAAACAGTTTGTTTCTGTTCCCATGGGAACCTTTTTCAAACAGAAAGGACCCCATCCCTTTAAACATATTGATAGTAGAAGTAGTCAAATTTGTTATAATATAACTAAGCAAAACAAGATACACATGTAGTCATAGTAGTGCTTGCTAAATGAGCAATAATTTTATAAGATCATCACCACTTTCATTCTAAAAAACACGTTATAAATATCATTTTCCTAATGTGAAAACGACAACGAATTATTTTAACCAATACATCTCTTTCACAGTTTGATCTTGTCTGTGAATACAAATACTTATCCGGTCTGGCACAATCATTGGTCATCGCTGGTCAAGGTATTGGTGCCTTGTTAACTACACCTATCAGTGACAGACTTGGTCGTAAGATGGTGTTGATATCCTCCAACCTAGGCCTCCTATGCTGTGGGATGCTCATCGCCTTTGCTCCTAATGCCTCACTGTTTCTCCTTTTCAAGTTTTTCGTTGGAATCTTTCAACAGGTAGGTGCATAGATATTTATAGCATTAATCGAAACAACAATAACAACACTAACATCAACACAATGATAAAACACATAAAACTACAGAGGTACATCATAAGCAAACAACATATCCATAATGACAACCATCTGATCGTATTCGCAAGTAGACACCTTCATTGGCAGTTTCGAAAGTATGTCTCAAAAGCAGTGCAAAATTAATACCAAATAGCGTTGGGGCCAAGACACATCCTTGTTTTACTCTGTTGATATATAAAATGGATCAGATTAATTGCCATCAAACTCCACAATTTCATTCATTCCAGTGTGAAAAGATTTTAAAATACTTAGGAGTCTTGGTGGCCAGCCAATTTGTGCATTGGCACCAAAATGCCAACCACTGCCTACCAGATCATAAGCCTTGATGAGGTCTATGATAACAAAGTAGAGTGGTGCGTTTTGTTTTCTTTACTTCTCCTGAAGTTGACAACAGACAAATTATGCCAGCAGTTCATCTAAAACCGCAATGTGACTTGCGATCTGCAAGGTTCGGAAGCATAACTCTGAGAAAGATCTTATCAACAATTCTCAAAGAGAGAGATATCCGGTATTTAAGGCACTCAATCTCTAAAATATTTATACTATCTGTATAGGGGTGGCCAAATGTCCCACGCCCCTTGCCAATTCTTTATTAACGACTCACACACTTTCTGTATTGTTACTGTTAGATGTTTTTAAATATGGATTATTGGATTATTCTTTTTAGAATGACTTCAATAATGAAAATACGGGCCAATAAAATACTTAGCTTATTATGACAACACTTTTCTTGTGAACATTTATTGAAAAAATACTTATGTATTTATTCGTAGTTTATATGGATAATTCTTGTAAATAATTAAATTCAATGTTAACTGCAATGTCACGACCACCTTTACCTTGTAGTCTTTCCCTATTAAAAAAGACGAATGAATGCCGTTAATGTTGGCCTAATTTAGGCATTAAGCAAAGTATTCTTGCCTTCAATTGGGTACACTCTACGTTACGCCAGTGGGCAGTACATGCAACACTGTTACAATGATATGTTATTTTTGTGATCCTAAAAGGCTGGTAAGAATTCGCTTTTGATTCTTTTTTGAAATACTCATGCATCCTTTAAGGCATTTAACTTGTATCTCTAACCCAATCATTCAATTTGTTTGCGTATATTCAACGATTTTTTCTTTTCCATACTTCTACTCCTAAAGGCAACCATTTGTAATGGGTGTACATTCACAGTGGAACTTTTCCCTATTAGTGATCGGAGATGGAGCGCAATCTCATCCGGCCTTACTTCAGCAATAGGCTGCATGTCCATGCCTCTGATTGCTTTCTTACTGCGTGACGTCAGTTGGCGATACACTCAGGCAGCCTACAGTGCTTATTCCATATTGGTGCTGATACAAATTTGGTAAGAATGGATGTTTTTTTTATATTTCTGATTTGAAACTCTCTTCCAGATGTAAACAAAAAGTATAACAAATGTGAATCCTTTGATAGTGATCTCTTCATTCTGTCACCTAACGTTCCTTATACTATATTTAAACTAGTTTTAATAATTTCTATTGTTAAACTCACACCTGTAATCCGTATAACTGCTATTTTAAGCTTCTTGCCAATGTCTATATCAATATTGTTATATAGAATTGGCATCTAAGTTTTTTGTACGGTTTTTAACAAACTTATCAACGACCGTCCCTTCTTGTATCAAACTGACTCGAAGGACTTGTCATCTTAACGGTGCTCTCTCCTTGTCAAATGGTGATATGACGTCATATTGATTGACTTTGTCGTTGTTAAGGCTCAGCTAATGACAGTCAACACTTTTGAATATTTCCCATGAACTCGTTTGGTGGTTTTAACATTCATCACTGTTGACCATTTATCACCATACTTAAAAAGATGGCGGGAATGTCTGTAAAATGTTTTTTGTTATTATGAAGTCAATGCTGATTATTATTCCAGGTATCTTGATGAATCCCTTCGCTGGCTCATGGCAAATGGCAAAGAAGACAAAGTGAAAGTAGTTCTTCAAAGAGCAGCTGAAACTAATGGTAAACCGTTGGCAGAGGTCATGCAGGTATAGTTCAAATGTCAAAAACCAATGTTATGACCCAATAGTGTGTAGTGAGAAGCATTTAACTAAATATAGACGTGACGTGGGAATGACTTGGTGATCTTTGCAACACATTTTGAACAAATGTTACGATTGTAACTTGTTCATTGCTAAACAGATAGTCGTTATTCGACTATTACTTTGAGGGGGGGGGGGGGTACGCTTATCCCGCTAGATTCGCATCTGTCATTATTCGTTCAAGCATGCAAAAATATCCAAAAAATCACAACCGATCGGGAGGAGATTTATTGCCTCTCCAGTGGCCTCTGACACAAACAAATATTTATTGCCAGCTTTATTTATCCAAATAGAGAATGACGTCAAGCGATAGGAAATAGCCAATGTTCACGCGATAAGGAACAGGCGATGTCAGAATAATGATCAATATCAATATTGATGGTGGCTATACGCGTTATTGATGGAGACTCTTTAACTTATAAAACGCCGGGGCTTATTCCACGTTTGGCAAGGCGTTTCCAAGGACATCAATCTGGAAATAGGGTCTGTTGCGTTTTGGTCGATGTGCCGATCTACGATACTTAAATAAATGAACCTGGTATTAAAATAATCAAGAATAAAAGAAAATTGAACATACTTCTTTCTATCATTATGGAAATCTTTGGAGTTTGTGGAGTGTAAAAAACCATACTCACACACAACAGACATGCGCACACACTCACGCATCTCGTCACTTCATGTGGCGCACTGTATCTTTTGGTCTGAACAGGTGCCACTTTACATTTTCGAACAAGAATATGATTTTTTATGTTGGATGGAAATCTACGTCGTGTAAACTTCAAACAATCGCACACAAACTTTTGCTTACACAAACACACTGGGGTACACAAACACACACACGTTTCGTCTATTGATGGTAGTGTATTTTCTCAACATTTATTCTAAAGTATAAAAAATATACCTTCGCTCATTGAAGTTCAAATACACTAGAATCTGCTTATCATCACTGGTTATTATCACAGACGGCTTAATGTCACAGTCTTGAGATACGTACTTGTTTTATAAATGTAGATTTGGTTCATATCAAACCTCGCTTATTATCACAATTGCACGTGATACTTATGGTATGAGGATAAAAGGCTTATACTGTATCACTAGCATCTTTAAGCCAATCGATTCAATGCTTTAGTTAAACCTCATGTAAATGTCAATTGTTGTTATTATATTTATTACCATCATAAATAGATGCCTGACTACTGTTAACTGTCCATTGAGTGTCTCCTATGTCCCAAATGGTCTGTTTAAGCGTGGCTGGCTGTATGGCAAATACCATCCTATCACTGAATGTACGTCTTTTTGCCAGCGCTTGGCATAAAGTAATGGGAAAGACCTAGAAATATGATAATTTGAACACCTTAAATCCCCATAGCGTGTTGATTAGTGAATTCATATTTATGTGTTGTCATTATTCACTTTCAGTTGAGTTGGTCGATTAGTTGGTTGATTAGTGAATTCATATTAAGTGTTGACATTATTCACTTTCAGTTGAGTTGGTCGATTAGTTGGTTGATTAGTGAATTCATATTAATTGTTACCATTATTCACTTTCAGTTTAGTTTCACCCTGAAAACAGTAAAACGCAAAAGAAAATGTTTTTTCATCTAATGTTTGTTATAAATGAAGATACTTTTCATTTTGATAAGCTTGTGACACCAATTTTATTTTTAAGTTACGACTATATTCAGAAGCGTAAGAAGAATTTTCAAATTGGAGAGGGCTATTTTTGAAAATGCAGATGTAAATGTGCTAATCCAGATCATATTTTTGTCTTAGATCGGGGGAGGGGAGTACCTTTTCCCTTAGATTTGCACCTGTCTTTATTCACCTTGTCCCTAAACGGCTTTGGAATTTATGGGCGATGTTTTTCGTATGTCTTATATACATTTTACTCTTAAGGTTGAAAAATGTAATTCATATATATACGTATTAATTTAAAAAGAGTGTTTATTTGTTAATAATTAAATATGAATGCAAATTCAATCCTAAAAAAAATTTCGAGGACAAAAAACCCCAATAATTGGGCACATTGCTCTATTTAATTTCCCCAAAGCATTTAGTCCTTAAAAGATGACTTTTATAGTAACAAGGTAGAAAATGGAAGTAAACTTTTGTTATTGCTTTTTTCATGTTTTTTATTTTTATGCTGAATTGTATCAGTGGCAGATAATACAATTGCAATCTTACCCATTTTACTTTCCCTTTCTTACAGATCTACAAGGAATGTACACAATTGTCAGAAGATGAAGATGAACTCCTGGCAAAGAAGGCATCATCTAATGGCGTAGGAAAGATAACGAATGGTGTAAACTCAGTTACGACCAATGGTATTCGACTTTCAGGATTATCCTCAAACGACGTGAGACAACCAGACGACACAACAGCTGATGTCACTCCTTCCAGATCTTCTAACAAAACCACGTGCAGCATGGGAGCTCGGAAAGTGACCAAAAAACTGTCAGTCCTCGACCTTTTCCGATTCAAAAGAATGTTTATCAATGCAATCATTTTGTGGTTTGCCTGGTAAGCTGATCTTTGTAAATTTGCATTAGTTTTCATAGCCGTAAGAACGGAGGGGGAGGGGGGCAGGGGGAACTGTTTCCATGATCGAGCATTATACAGACAAAATCGAACTGTAGTGAAGATAGATCATGTGTTTGGTATCTGTACTATGCACTAAGTGAATTGTGCCGTTTATATTGCCAACATATCGAATACATTATTTTACTAATAGTTATTCAATGAAATATATTTTAAGTTGACAGATGTATTGATAACTATATAAAGGAAATTCTTATATCTCTTTTCGCAGGTTTACAGTAGCACTTGGCTTTTTTGTCCTGTATTTAACAGCAACTGAACTTGCAGGTGACCCTTACCTCAACTTTTTCCTCACTGGAACCATGGAGCTGCCTTCTGCGATAATTTTCTATCTTTGTCTTAATAGGTAAGTTTAGAGTATTACAGAATAGTGTTGTGTTGACAGTTGACAGTATAGCAATCGTGTGTCGACAGTAGTTTTGTGTAAACAGTAGTTGTGTGTCAACAGTAGTTTTGTGTCAATAGCAATATTGTGTAGACGTTAATCTTGTGTAAACAGTGGTCTTGTGTAGACAGTAATCTTGTGTAGACAGTGGTCTTGTGTGGACAGTTGTTTTGACCCAAAAAGCCGAATGAACATTTTTTTGCAAAGCACTAGAAAGGAAAACAAAACAGCGTGGATGATAAGATATTTAGTGCATCGTTATTTGTTTTCTTCTTGTCAGAACAATATGAACGAAAAGTCCTGATATAAATATGAACTAGAAAGAGGGTTTGGGAAATATTTTACCATTAATTCAGGCTTTTTTAGAGCATAAGCATGATATTGACGAGCAAAAATTATCACATCATTTAGTTATTTTGGTGTAAAGGTTATTGACCTGGAGTGCACTAAAAGCGAATGTAGACACGACAATAAGACATTAATTGTTTTCTTAACATTTCTTGTTTTTAGTTTTTTTCCAATAATTTAGTTTTATCATCCAATGTCCTGCTTAATTCACTGGAATATGGTTTTCTACAGATGGGGCCGGAAGTGGTCGTGTTTCTTCATGTTTTCTGTTTTGAGTGTTGGACTCGTCCTTACAGGGGTGTTCAAGAACATGGGAGGTAAGTAGTTTTTGAATTCATTTTGAATAATTCTGTTGATATTTCTTATAAAACAATACCATATGATAGGATGAAGTAATCTATAATAACTCATTTTAGCGGACATGTCAACCAAAGATATATATATATATAAGAGCAATTTTTATTGTCCCCTATTTCAGATGTGAGATTGTATGAAATACTGGCTATCGCCGCATCCCTCCTGGCAACGATCGGGGCAACAAGTAGTTTTGATGCAGTTTTCATGTATACTCCAGAGATGTTCCCTACAAACATAAGG
>JAUUEB010499929.1:0-10370 GCA_032362205.1 Clione limacina
TCTCTCTCTCTCTCTCTCTCTCTCTCTCTCTCTCTCTCTCTCTCTCTCTCTCTCTCTCTCTCTCTCTCTTTCTTTCAACAAATCATCTTAATGACCAAATATTTATACTAGTAGGACTAGCTGCTACTTTCCGTTTACCGTTTGTATAACGCTGTCATTTGAAAGTTGAATGAATTTGAAAAGTGAAACCAGCCTTTCTATTCCAAACATAGCTCGCCTTCCTTTAGCTCAATGACGGATAAGTTTATAAGAAATTACTTTAAACAATAGCCTTCGGGTAATGGAGCAATCCCCGGTGGTATGTAGCAGGACAATGATGTGCAAAATAAGAGCTTAATGACTGCCCATTGCGATTTGTATTGTTTTGGTCTTTACTGTATAATGATCGCCTTGAGATAACCCAAGCTCAACCCAATGTAATATTGATAAAGTGCCTTAGTGTCTGCGTTATATTAAGAGTGATAAATTGACAAATGAGGGCTAAGAGTGACTCAATATGGCGTCACAAAAGTATATATGTGCATTAATGTTGACAACTGCCGATGGCTGCACAGTCACAAGCAAGACACATGTATATGTGCGCACGCTCACCTTGATTACCCGCACATTTATTATATTGTGCAGTGGTGTATTTTCTTGTCTGTGCGTCTGTTTACGCAATACATTGAGTACATTTGCTTTGATCACTTTTTTAAAGTATGGTAGAGAACGGGCATTTTGATGCATCCACTTTAACCAGAGGGCGACAGCTATCCGACATCAGAAAACTCTGAGATATATACTGCAAGAGTTACTGTTGACAACATAGGACACGAGACACGTATACCACAATACAGGTCCAATAAAGGAATATCCTACATTTTACTTCTGCCTATGGAGAGGACATCAGTTTTCTACTTGAGAAAAGAAGCCATAGCTTCAGGCTCAGGTGTTTAGTAAGTTTGTGTGTTATTCAATTATAACAATTAGAAACACATAACATCAGCGTAAACATCGTTCAAAGACGTTTATCGTCTTCAAACAAACCCAGATACACGTGAACTTGTAATTATGGGGAATTACAAAATAACACAGTTTTACATGTCACCGGCGGTTTTTCTTGAGGTGAAAGGCAACTGAAATCGTCGCTTTGACAGGAAGATTGAGATTGATTGAGTAGTAATAGGTTGTCTATTGGAGACGCCTGTCATACTGTATGTCCCGAGTCTCATCATCCCACGATGTCACCCACTATGATAGTTTAAAATTCCCCATTTTGAAGCCGTCGGAAGGTAATTTCTCATCATTCCTTGCCTCTGTCTCCATGGTAACGAATTCGAAAGCATATTAAGTGTTGATGAGGGGGGGGGAGACGGACGAACTAATGGAAGATAAACAGGTAAATCAAGAAGCTATGCAAAATGATACATTGATGCCTACCATTTACTTGTACAACCAAAATTCGCAAAATAATCGTTATTATTATTATTATTCCTTATCACACGACGACGAGCGCCACGAGCAGGCCCAGCCCCCTTTTTGTATGCAGTGTTCAACTATACTCCATTTTTCGATTCTACAGTTTGACATGGGGGTGATAGAGCTTCTGCAAATGGCGCCCCCGCTTTCGACTGAACGCTCAATAGCATGAATGTAGAATTGAGGAAGAGAGTACAGAGACATATTTTAGAAGTTGCAGAAATCTTAAGAGACTACTACAATTGATCTGCTTATGTATAAAATTATGTGATGTACTGATAATGCTTTATTTATTTCTGTTACTGAGTTAATTAGTTACATATTTTTGACTATTGACAAGGGCGTAATGCCGAAACTAGTCTAGTTTATTAAATTCTTTAAGTTGTTTATGAATTTCTATTGTTCAATGTTTTATATTGTTGTTGAAATAAGTGAATAAAAGTTACTGTTATATGAACAAGGGTTTTGGTTTTATATATTTTATTCTTACAATGTTTAGATAAACCCTAGCCTATGTTAAACTACTTTCATATCAAAATAATATACAACTAATAGACGTTAAATGCGGTACGCTGTTTTAATCCGACACGAAGAAGATCCCTGATAATATCAATTAATATCTTTTGACAATTGACTGACTAAAGGACATTTTAGATAATGTTTCTATAATTCTTTGGTAGACATATTGTCCACCGCCATTCAGAAATTGTCCTTAGGTGTTCAAGACCGATGTTGCACTTTTAATGAACACGTCGATGCGGATCTAACATTTTGTACATGGTGTGCACACTAACAAACTGAGCGCACTGTACCATCTTTTTCTGAATCGGTTTAAGCATATTATTGATTGTCATTTTTCTTCTCAACCTGTTTTTCTATACATATTTTCATAAAGTTAATTTCTTTTATTTTTACATTTAAATAATGCTGACAATCTATTTTACATAGTGTCGGATTGGTATTCTGGTTGAGCACTTTTTTTCTAGTCAACGACTGTAGATACAACAAACTTTCTTCCTCCACAGACGGCCAAAACTACAACCATTCCTCCTAAAACTATCAAAACTACAACAAACCCTCCACAGAGTGGAACCAAGTTTAGGGTCGGTATTTGGTGGGTAAGAGTTGTCAATTTAGATTTTGTTGAATAGCCTTTGTCACATTCAACTAGCATATGTTTTCATTATTTTATCACAAAATAATATTTGTATTCAAATAGGTAAATCAATTAAATGACATCCTTAGTACACAATAATACATTCAGCATGGCAAGTCAGAAAAATGTGTTGATGTATTCAGATATATATGAATTATCATCTACATTTGATGATATTATGAAGAAATTACAATTGTTGAAGACAAAAATGTGAAGAAGAAAAAATATGTGTTTTTTTCAAATAATTTGTTGTCTTCTTTTTCATTATTTAAATTCTGGTGGTCAAAGAATTATTTCAACTATCCTTTTGAATATGTCATTACAACAGCATTTTAGAAAAACATTTACCATATTCAATTTATGACGTCTATGAGAAAATATATGACAGCAAAGTTGTCCTTAAGTAGGCAACCAAAATAATGTATTATATCATCTATGGGTAGTCTAGTGTCAAAATTGAACAAATTAATACATCGTGGCAAAATGCTGCTTAACAGATATGCTACACATCATACTTTACTTACTTACCGAATACTTAATGTAACTCTCGATTATTGGATTGGCACTTGACATTGCATATGTAGCACTTTTGTAAGTAAAGTAAAAGTAACCCATACTCGTTACCGAGCGTTGGATAATCAGGAGTACAGTCCCGTTTGTCATTGCTTTCCTCGCTGACATTTACTTCACTCGGTCTAACAGACTAACCGCCTATTCACTGCTGGCTTAAAAAAACAGGAGAGCCTAAAAAGTACAGGAATTGAACTTCTGTCACCCACGCGATAACCAGACGCTCAGACGAACATAATAACTGCTTGTTCACTGCTGGGTGATCAGGCCTGCTGGGAAAAGTACCGACACCTAGGACGATGCTACTCATTGCCATACTCAGAGGATGTACATTGTTTATATGGCTATTAATAAGTCACTCTGATGACTCAAATAAAAGGTGGTTAAGAATAAGGTGGAAGTTTGCCACATTTTAATTTGAAAACAAGGATGTAGGAATAAAAAGTGGGGGGGGGGGGAGGGGTAGTTGTGGGGAAATGTACGACAAATCTTTATTTTGGTTTATGTTGATCAACGAAGAGTTATTCAAATGTATACATATATGATCAATACTTCTAGTAATAAATCATTCAATATCTATAGTGCAAGTTATAAAATTGAACATGTTTTTTTTTAAATAAGTGAATAAGTTCCGGTGGTTCCGTAAATAGAATAAAGAGGGGGGGGGGGTCATTTGAAAATATAGAGTACTCGTACAACCTACGTCACAGTATACTAAATGCCAGGCAAATCTGCTGCTATAATATATTTTTTTAAGTCTTACGTATCAAGTATGGGTTTAACACCTGGGCTTCCAACCCAGAGGCGAATGGCTCAAACAATCAGCGTTCTTAGTCCACACAGCACACTTGCACGATTAGAAAAATACGTTTCTGAACTTAAAATGGTTTCAGCCACAAGGGAACCCATGCTTGATTCTTATCTATAGGCCATTTGTGTATAGTTATTTCCCTTCAAGAAAACGTCTGAATTTGTTTTTAAAGGATTTATAAAATCGAAGCCTTGTCTAATAGCAAATTTCGAGTGTTTCGGGGTATTAACCAGGTCAGTAAACATCATTGCTGTTATGTGTAAAGACACTGCTTTACTGACTTTAATATATACATAATTTTAACGACTTTTTTGCAATGATATGTTTTTACCCTTCTATGATAAGGTCCTGCTTGTTTTGTTTTTTGTAATCTTACACTGAGAATATTGCGTTGTTAACTGTTAACAAAAGTAGTTAAACTGTGACCTACGTTGTTGTATTAATTCAAAAGATAAATTTATTAAATAAAGCTTGTGTTTAGCCCTAGCAGTTAGTTGTTCTTGTAACAAGATAGTCTACTTAATATAGCAACAGAAATTAAAAGTTTAAAAACATGCAATTCAAAATCTTAAATGCCTTATTTTGTAATTGTATATGGGGTCTTTGTCCCTGAACCCTGTAAGGACCCTCCTGTGTTTTGCACTACCACCAAAATTACCCACGAGCCGTGCCTGAACTCAAGTGATCCATGTGAGAGCCAGACTCTCTACCGATTGCTCTATCGGCTCCAGCTAGTTATAATAATATTGAAATTTGTTTTCCTTCACAAGAAAAACTAGCAAGTTAAGTAAATACGAAAAAAAACATTTTTAAACCTATATTTGTAGTGATGTTCTGTTGATGTGTACGACCTCGTGTATCTAGCTATAGGCCACCGAACACAAGAACAAAGTGAGCCTTTAGTATTCATGTTTTTGTTGTTTTTTAATTGTTTTTTCTCGGTGACAAGTGTTTAAAAGTGAATGGAGAACGTAGTTATATTGCCATTGTTTAGATAGTTATGAACTGATCGTTCCGCTAATATCCTGACGTAAAAGTGAAGACTATGCATCTTTTTATTGCCTTAAAATACATATAAACATGTCAGGTACTGAGTTATGACCTTTAGAACGTGTAAACATAGAGGATATAAGACAGTAACAAATATGTAGCTATAAATAATGAAATACATTTCAATGATAGAGTTGATGGAAGTATCTTCATAGTCAAATCAATGTATTAAGAGCGATTAACATTATTAAGACACACACCGACGAAGGTTTAACGTTTTGTCATTGCCTGATAATTAGAAATATGATATGAGTTCATGGGCCAGTGAGAAGATATTATATCTGCGTTATCGATATGCTTCGACATGTCTTTTGTTAGTTGCTTTAGGCCTATAGAACCAATAATAATAATGATATGGCTACTATCCGACCTAGTAACATGAATAAGAGATCACCCTTCATTTTAAAGCGAAATAACGCTGTATATGTTCGTATCAATAATACTCAGTTAAAGTCAGCGAGATCTGGGTCACTGTTATCTCCCTAAAATTTAGGGTCCATTGACATAGTACACAGGTCAATGTCAAGGTTTAAATAGAATGAAAGAATTCATTCGTTGAAAAGTACTCACTGACAAATAAAAAGAAATGTTTCTTTTGTTGTTGGAACCGATATCATAGTAGACAAGAAAAGGCAAGTTCTATCACTTTATGATATAATAATCTTCATACCAAAAAGAATAAAATTCATGGTTTAAGAAATATAAAAAGTGTGAAACAATACATTAGCATTACACAAAACAGTTTCGTTTCTCATTATCTGTCTATTCACTACCCCTTTAAAGATCGTATTTCCAAATCTTGTTCAATTCCAAGTAATGGGACTGATAAACTTAATGTCAAAGTCTAAAGATTATTATTCAATAGAGTTTCTAATTCATCTGTAAATAATGATTTTGAGAAAGAAAATCCGGATTATGATGTATCATGTGCTAATGTAGCCATTCTCCCTGATAACAATTGTGAAGAGAAAAATGAATCATTTTCTAATTACTAACCAGATGATGATGATTGTGTTCACTATACAATCAAAATGATGGAAGAGCAATTTCTATTCATGTCTTTGATTATCATGCTTTTTGTTTGCACCTTGGATTGTTTATATTCAAACTTTCTTTGAAAGTTTGTTACATTTTTAGAAATAATAATCTTACTTTTGAGCCTATTATTGTTAAGGTTTAATGTGATAAATCAAATTTTATGAGTTATTAAAATGGAAAGGATGTTGATATTCCTTATGTTATCTATATTTATAATTGCCTTTAAGACGTAGGTAGGTAGGTAGGTAGGTAGGTAGGTAGGTATTCTTCGCTCACCTCGAGTGTTTCAAAAATTCCCATTCTAATTTTAAAAGGTCTCTTAATACCTAAGGCACGAACCTTTGGGGGTCTCTGCAGTTTTCATTTGTGTTGCTTGTTAAAATAATTTAAAACAATAATTTGTAACAATCCACATCTCCCTATTGACTCAATTTTAATGAACACAGAAGTTCAAACACACTCCTTCTTTTGTTTCACACCAGAATGAACGTTTTGCCCGGAAAGTAGTTTTCTTCTTCTGCTGTGCTGACTCTCTAGAGGTAGTATCCGGGGGTTTCCTTCAAGAGGAGAGTATTTTCGCGAAGACTAAGCAGGGGTGTGTGTGGGGGGGGGGAGGGGGCTGTCAATATCAATAGTACATTTAAAACCCTAGGGGATGATTGGTCTTTCGTAACTTTCTTCTTCTTCTTCTGCTGAGCATATTCTTAGAATAAGTACCAGGTGTTTACAACTTTTAAACTAATAACATTTTGGTAGAAAATTTGAGTTTTCACTGCCACTTTTGAATATTTGTGATGTTAAAATCGCAATGAGAGGGAGCGTAGCGACCAAATCGACGAATTGAGGGAGCGTTTAGCGACCCTAAATTCTAGTTGATTATATTTTAACCTCAAAGTACTTAAATGTAAAGAGCAAGTGAATTGCATAATTAGACTAGGTAGTTATTGTGATGAATTTGCACCAAACTGTATTAGTGCCGTGGAATGTATTGGTTATGAAAATAATGACTGACAAGATGATATGGACTGAACAATGCCAACAGGTAGTTCACGGACATTGAGTTTGAGTTAAGTACAGACATAAATCGATTTTGGCGGATCTTCTTCAAATATTACCTGTCCAGACAGGTGATAGTAATGGTAGCTTTGGCGCCGTGCTTGTCAAAGAGGCTCTTGCAACATCGTCTTTCTTTCAACAGAAAACTTCTCGACAAGAAAAAGAGTCCGTGTCATCATTTTATCAAGACGAAATCTCTGCACAAGCTGAACCGATATTGACAACGTCGGAACTTCAATCTGCACACTGCCCTTCGACACCCTAAAACTTTGATCACTAAAATGTATCGCTGTTTTCTTATTCTACAGCAGTAAATTTAATATTGATACAACGCCGGATCTTCATAAATTGTTACTGACCTTTTTTTAATCAGTGAACATTTAAATCAATGTACCCTTTTCTTTAAGGGGAGGGGGATTAATATCCTCGATTGTGTCCCTAATGTGTCGGTAAATGTAACCGTATTGAGCGTGTGTACCACTGTAGTGTGAACTTTTGTTTGCACGCTTAAACTTAACTCACGAACCGGAACAACATTTCAGAGACTTGATAATTAAACAGTCTATTCTCCAACTTCATAGTGGTAGTCTACTTGGTTAACTTCTAGGCATGACACTCTTAAGTCTGCCTAGGGACCCATAAAAACTCCTTGTGCATGATTTTTAGAAGCCATCACTAGTCGCCTAAAACATTTTCATTGTATTGATAACATTTTATTCATAGTTAACATTAAATAAACAAATACTAGAAATATGAGTACTTAGATAGAGTACAAACCCGACACCATGTAAAATAAAACATTTCCTAATTGTACAATGTCAGCATTACTTGAATATAACTTTGTCAAAATATGTATTAAAAATTATTGAGAAAATTAAATTCATGCTTGGATTGCAATCAATAATACGCTTAACACGATTCATTAAGGATAGTGGGCTGCGCGGCGCAATAGAACACAGTACAATGTCCCGCGCGAAAAGTTGCACACCAGGCACTGGTATTAAACGCGATATTGAACGCCGGAAGAAGAAATCTGTCAATGATGGAGCCAATCGAGTAA
Organism: Clione limacina; assembly: GCA_032362205.1. Classification (NCBI taxonomy): domain Eukaryota; kingdom Metazoa; phylum Mollusca; class Gastropoda; order Pteropoda; family Clionidae; genus Clione; species Clione limacina. The sequence continues at coordinate 8,200 of JAUUEB010499929.1, forward strand.
ATCTCTATCATTTTTTGGTAATAAAATTAAATTCCATAACTCTGTCAATTGTTAAATTATCTTGCTGGAATTAAATAGGGGTCTTCATCGGGTTGAATTACAATATCGTACAAGATTTTGAATCTGAATCATACTTGTTCACTATGTTTGTCACTATGTTTGTCACTATGTTTGTCACTATGTTTGTCACTATGTTTGTCACTATGTTTGTCACTATGTTCCTGTGAACATTCATTTATCTAGCAATGGCAGTGGCAGAATCTCCTGCCATTGACATGTCAACAATCTAAAAGCGTTTTTGTTCGGTAAGATGTGGCATGTTTAACTTTGTGAAAGACTTGTAATGTTATCTATAATCTTTTCGTATGTATTTTAGTAATTAAAAGCAGGCGCGTAGCCATGATTCTGAGATGGGGGGCAACCTTGGATGCGATCAAAACAATGGCCAAAATGTTTTAAAATTGGTTTAAAATGATGCAAATTCAGAGCATTAAAGAGCATATCAAAACAATGGCCGACATTTTTGAGATTGGTTAAAATGGTGCAAATTAGAGCATTATGATCTGAAATGTGGGGGACTTTCCCCCATGCCCTCCCCTGGCTACGCGCCTGAATACAAGTATGAGGTGCACTAGAAAGCATGTACAAGGATTTTTTACTTACTTTGGTACTTGCTTTGTTTGAGGTAATATTATGACATACTTTTATGTGTCGAGTGTTCGACTTTCTTGTGAGGGATTTGTTTAAAACCGATAGCGGCTTGATGCTCTATTAAAACTTTAATTTTTTGTGATGTCTTAATAGACATAAAGATTATATAAACTGGTTAGATTCCTCCTAGAGCTGGGTCCGTACCGAGCAGACGCAGGGTCAGTAAGGGTAGTTGAAGAATCTAATAAATTTCCCACGCTATAGTGTTGACATTCCAAGTAAATGTTTGCTAAAATCTTCAGTTGGATCTGTCGACTGCGCTTTATTTTACACAATATCCAGAGAGAAAACACTGAATTTGTCGGACTAGACATGATCAATTTAAAACTTTTAGCTTTTCTCACGCTCTTGAAATTTAAAACACAATTATGATATCGAAATGAACTATGTAGGACTTGTATTCTTAAAGACTTAACCAAATTTCTATTAATTGCCAGCAATTATCAAGCCAAACTCAAGCATGTGCTAGCAATTATCACGTTATGAATTTCCTTTCAGTTTCATCGATTCCAGGATGCACAAGTGTTATCTAATTTGAAAAATTAATCAATTATTTCAAAAACTTCAAATATGACAGCTCGTTACGTGAAACAATATTATAATGACCTTGTTCGTCTGAAAGTAACAAGTATAAAAGCGGTTGCAGGCACACTTTTTTCGTTTACTGTCGTGGGGTGTGCATTTTCAAGGTCTAAAGGGCTAATCTAAAAATTGTATTGAGCTTTGATTTTTGGGAAAAGGGTTCTTTATAAATAGTTATCTTGTAAATCAGCATTTTCATCTTTAGGTAAACAATGGCATTGTCAAATGTCAAAAGAGTTGACTATTTCATCAATCTAGGGTACCTTCTGTTCATAGTCCATCAGATAACATTTGTGAGTTCAACAAGCTTTAAACAACATCACTTACACCGTGAGTTCTGTGTACAGAAAAAGGAACTTTACCAAAGCTTCGTGAAAACATCGAGTCTTTTGGGTTGTGCAATGTCGTGCAAAGGTGACTGCCAAACGATTTTGTATTATGAAGAAAATGTCGAGAAAAAATGTGCAACGGAGATCAATACACCAGATATACCAAAGGGGTTGAGAGATGTTGATTGTCAAGATCCTAAAAGGAAAGTATCCGTGTACCTTAAAAACAAGGTGAGTTTTGTTTTCGCTTTTTACTTTTAATCTTTGAATTATATGCGGTAATAATCCTGAACATGTCAACATTTGTTTTATATATTTATTTATTAAAGTATATCATCACTTGTTATGCGACACCCGGAGGATTAAGTGACACTCATGTTTGTGTGACTGTCTGTTTGTCTGTGAACACAATAACTCAAACAATTGTAAGAATAATATATATAAAACCCTTGTTCATATAACAGTAACTTTGATTCACTTATTTCAACAACAATATAAAACATTGAACAATAGAAATTCATAAACAACTTAAAGAATTTAATAAACTAG
>JAUUEB010499940.1:0-18448 GCA_032362205.1 Clione limacina
GTTCTGTTGGGCGCGGGTTCGAGTCCCTGATGTGCCAAACATTTTTCAGTTTGATCGAAAGGTTGTGTATAACCTTCAAAAGGCAATTTGTGTGACGTTGAACCTGTACATAACAAGCTATCTATACCTTTTATTTGAAAACGAGGTACCGCTGTATTTGTTTGTATCAGTAATACTCAGTTAAAGTCAGCAAAATATAAGGTGACTATTGTGTCCCTTCAATCTAAGGCCCATTGTCGTAGTACACAGGTGAATGACACGGTTCAAACAGTATGAAATATTTCATTTGTTGAATAGTACTCACTGACCAATATTAAAAACAAATGTTTCTTTTGTTGTAAGGCCCTTTATCATAGTACACACGAAAAGTCCTATCAATTGATTATATTATAATCTTCTAACAAAAATAGTTAATAAAACTCATGGTTAAAAAGTTTTTAGAAAGATATAAGTGTTTCAAACATTACATTAGCATACCACCAAACGTCTAATATAAAGTAAACAACGTTTCTTTTCTTTTTAATTATCTTAATGTTCACCATCACTTTAAACGTATTCTGTTCGAGTTCAGCAAATAAACTCAAGATCCTTTCCGGACGGTGGAATCAACTTGTTAATGTGCGGCTTCGTCTGGGCTGAAGTTGTATACGTCGTAACCTTTAAAGTCACAATGTTCATTGTGGAAAAAAAGAAGACTGTCTCCTGTTTTCTGACCAGAGATCGCCACCATGACTTTTAAATGGTTTTTATTTTTTATAACACCCATAGTGTATAATTCGTTTTCACTTCCGAAATAAATCAATGTTACATGTGTGACAATATATCATAACTAATGACCATTCACATAAACCTCATCATTGCACTGGCCTTGTTTGACTCGCATGGTGCTAACAAACCAGATAATTATTACGATGTGAAACACATCACTGTATGTAGCGAAAATAATTCGGAACTGTTACCATCCAAATCACGGAAACAATCTACATAATATAATTCAAAATCCATGTATTTATTTGTCTGTGTGTATGCAATGGGATTACAGCCACTGTTTTGACTCAATCGATCAGACACTTTTACAAAGTGTTGGTAGATATTACCGCATGTGTGGTTAAGCTTTTGGTGACGTTCGGCCGACTGTTTTTGGTGCAAATTTTACAGAGAAAATATAGAACAAAGATGACATATGGAAATATTTGCATCCTCTTCCTGGCGCACATAATAGATGCGACTAAACGTAATGAACACAAATTTATATTTCCGTATTAAGAAAAATGTAAACAAACGCTGAAACCAAAAGTGAATTATAATACGGAGTGTTTCAAAATATGATTTAAAAAAGGGGTGATGGCATATTTTCGCAAAGTTGGGAGAGAGAGAGGGAGTCTACAGGGTGGTTACAAAGTCAGCCAAATTCGTGTTTCTTTCTTTTTGTATCCTTCTTGGGCAAGACCCAGTACTAAACCACAAAACATTTTGCAGGCTGTTATTACCGACGTAAGGGCATTATTGATTTGATATTGTATAAACCTGGGCAACGCCGGGTAAATCCGCTAGTGTAAGATATTCTGAAGGATGACGAAAATATATAAATTTTTCTTTGTTTTTTGGTCATTATCTTTTTTTTTAAACGTCTTATATAAGTGTATGATTTTGTTCTTATATGTATCGTTATAAGTAAGTTTATATATGTTAGATGATAACTTGTTTTATTTTCAGGAACATGTGTATCAAGATCAACCTTTTATATTTATGGATTGACATTTTCATCATTAGTTTTGTCTGCAGGGATGCAAACTGGTGATATTTATTTTACAAATTAAATATATATAGACTTTGGAGTCTAAAAAACAAATAACATTTTTGACAAACTGCCTTCCCTAGATTAAACTTATCACAATATTCAAGAGTTATACATCCATTCGATATACTAATTATTGAGTTTCGTCAATATGTCACGATTAGGATTATAAAGCACCGACAATTGTCCATGTCCAGATACAAGTCGTAAAACAAGCCAGTCTACTTAGTTAATATTTAATTTTTATTTTGAATATCAATGAGCTGTTTATCTTTCTAGCATATATAGCATTAGTATGACAACCATGAAGTATATACAATTGAATTCAATCAACAAATCAATACAAAAAAAATAAAGTTAAATACATTCCAATTTTTTAGAAAATGGAGAAACAAGATGGAATTAAAGGTGAATGATTAATCCGGATTGCAAATGATGGACTGAGAATCACGACACACGGAATGCCATGGCACGTCAACCTCTATATACGAGCTATTGCAGACAGGCAATATTCGGATATAAATCACCAATTGATATTGTTTATATACTTCTATTCAATATTAATCAAAAGCAAATACAAAACAGACACTGGGAAAAGATGATCGGCTAGACCCGATCTTTTAAAAGCTGTCTCGTCCATATTAAAACATATTGTGTAATCATCATCGTTATAGGGGAAGAAGGATTTCCGTTTGTTCAAAAATCATGATTTTGGTGAAAAAGAATTATTCATGAGAAAAGCTTTCTTTTTGTGTTATCCTTTACATTATGTTTCAGAATGTTATCGTAAGATAGCAATGACCTCATCAATAATGGCATGGGACATGTTGATATACAGTAATACCGATAAAGGCTTGATTCTTTTGAAGGGTGTTGACTTTTTGCTACGTAATGTCTCAATACTTTTTTGCAAAACATGAAATGTCTTTTGCCCGCTAAGTTGTGAGAATCTCTGGTGATTACCGTAGATTTTTCCAAGAACATTAAATCAAAAGAATTTGGCTCATACTGTGATGTATTAAACTATACAAGAAACAAGTGATTTAGTAAATGTTGTAATCTAAACGGATAGTCTTTGAGCTTAGTTTGGACAACTGAATTTGGAGATTGTTTTCCAGGAACATCAGTAACTGGTTTGAAGGTAAATCTCTGTTAAGACCATTTAGTTTTTACGTGGTTAACCAACGTGTTCAAGTGGTTCAATCACCTTAATCTCTCATACAAATAAAAAATTTGAATATAATTTCTTCTTTGTAAAATAGCCCCATCAAACAATACTTGAAAATAATTTAACCAAGATCAATTATATCTTTGAAACTTGTCAGGATGCACTTAGTTAATTAACCATAATTATCACATGATAAGAACATAATTAGAACATAATGAATGTAATCAGTATTGAAAATGGTATTGTGGATCTCGACAATCTAGAAAGAAATAATCAAATACATTTGCGATATCTGTGTACATGTACTTGAATGGCCAGGCGTAAATCAATGACAATGGACTATTTAACAGCGGAATATAATGATATATTTTTGCATTTATCTTTTTCAAATTTTATACATTTTACTAAATAATCATTCGTTTTATGAATGAATAACGAGTGTTTTGAACAAGAAACCTATACAAATGTCGATTACCTTCATTAAACTTATGTTGACGTAGCTAAACGCAGAAAATGTGCGTTCAGTATGATAAGAAGATAAATGCTTCGCTTTTAGTTTATGTTTTCAATAACGTTGCTATCTATTTATACATTTAAAATTACATTTTTATTTATACTCATGGACATATTGAGTTCAAATTATTCTAATGAAATATGTTCAACTTCTTCTTTCGTAAGACAATTTGATGTAGAGCAGATTGTTCCAATATACTGCCCTAGTGTGCGCAAAGCAAATATTGACACCAATAGTTGTTTAGGTCATTAAGTATAACCTAGAGAAATATTTCGAGAAGTGTGAAAAAATTACAGCTTATCGTTTTGACTCAATTGGTCAATCTTAAAGATAAACAACTAACTACCCGAATGTTATACTGTCTGATTATATATCTAGTGTGAGTTGATCACATTTATCCAAGATAATTGCTGCTGACTAGGTGCTTTTAGAAACAATTAGATTTTGCTTTTTGTTCTACTGAGAAATTATTTCAGACAGATATATCGAATCAACTCGTTACATTAATGTTGTCAAAGTTAATTCTAGACTCCAAACAAACCGAGACCCTAGCAAAACATTTTCAATATATAGTTAACTCAACAGACCCTCCCTTGTGACCCGCTGACGTCTGAAAAACCCTGATGCAGTAACGAAAATGTCCACTGATATTTGAGCCCTGTTCTATTTTGTCTGTTGCGTGAGTAACTCAATAAAAACGAATCTCTTATAATTTGTGATTGTTTGACGAGGACCTCACAGATAAAAAAAAACTAGCCCTGTCTGTCTGTCAACGATGTCAATGTGTGTTAACGCTATATGGTGTAGACATTTAAATAACTAATAGTGTCTAACATTGTGACAAATATGTTTCCTTCCCAAGTCTATTTTTTCAATCGAAAAAAGTTACTTGTTGTGCGAAATGTGTTTCCTATCACAATATTTTTCTTGTACGACAAAGGTAACTCGATGTGACAAAATGTTTTAGTTAACAGCATTTTAAAAATATTAAGATATTTATTCTTATCCTTCTAGAAAAGAATATCTACATTTTATAAAATAAGACGAACGTATTTCATAAGAAAGGATTCCTAAAAGAGTCATCATCAAACATTAATTTCCACCAAAAGTTCAACAATACAAGTAGTTTATTCGCTACTTCGACTCTACTGAAGTTTTGGCAGGATTCTTTTGAACTATTCTTTTTGAGTTCACTCTACTCAAATACTACTTCTTCTGGGGAGACTTCGAGTAGTTTTACTGTTAGTTATGATCAAGTTTTCATTAACTCTGATTATTTATGAATAGTTTTTTTTGCGTTTTTCTGAATTGTTGATTTTTTTCAGCATCTTAATTGTTTATAGATGATAGATAATACACTTATGAATAATGATGGAGTAATAAATAATGTTTAAACTCATTGTATGTGAAATAATTAAAATATATATAAATATGCAAACACTATATAATTTGAATTATTCAACTTTAGCATCAGCAAACGGCTTGTAAATATGTTGTTTAGAAGTCAACAATTTAGAAATTTCAATTTTCGCACATACTATCACTAAAGTTGTTCCATATATTAATTGTAAATACCAGGCGAATTTATTGAAGTATGAAGAGACATAGACGTCCAAAGAAAAATAATGCAGTTGAGTTAAAAGAAGTGTAACAGGTATCAACAATTGTAACTTAAAAAGCCTCATCGACCCTGATAAACAATAACTTATTCTCAATTGATCGTGACAGTGTTTACTGTTGCACAGTTAAAATGGCGTTTGTGAGTTATCTCCTTTTGTAAGCAATAGTGTTCAATTCTAAAACAAACATTAACTCGAAATACTCATATAAACGCATTTGCAAAATTGCATTAACATAAATAATGTTTTAGTAATTTATGACATTTTTAGCATGTACGGCAACTTTCTTGAGCAGTTGAAATGACGTCTGTGAATCACCGCCTTTTTCAAGCAACTTGTTTCGATTAAATTGGCACGTTAAACTAATAATGATCATCCGAACGCATATGAAACATTTTATGAAAAGCAATAAGGTTATGCCAAGCATGCTTTTCTAAAGTATGCACGATCATTTTCTTAAACAGAAATGGTACCTGTTCAAAATCGTAAATTTAATGATTTTACTTTATAGTTTACTGCAAGATTACCAGCGGTCATATCAACTCGATAGTGGTAACACACCAATTGTAAATATATTTCTCATCAACTTTCGACAAGCAGAGGGGTTTTCATCTATAATGGTTCGAGAGTTATAACGATTCTGTATAGGTTCATACAAATTTACCATGTAGATCTAGCTTTGAAAGCCCTTTTTACACATTTTGACAATATTATTAAAGAAAAAGCATCTTTAAAGTCATTGCAACTGGTCTGCTGTTTGCAAGCCAAATCGAAGCGCGTACAAATATAATAACATGGTTTTAACAATTTCAATGGACAGTTACATAGTAACACTTTATTGGAAGCATAGCAGACGAATGTCGATCTTACCTTTAAAATCCTTACATGTTAAGCTAGTGTATAGAACCGGGTACTCACATTATTTGGTTGACTTGGAAAAAAGAGATTGAATGACAAAGATAACAACGACATGCATTGGAACGCTTTGGAGTCAGAACCTTTTTCAACTGTTTATGAATTTACCAGATTTTGTCTACGCATTCCTAGAATATTATATGCTTTAAGACTACCAAGATGAAACACAAGAAAAGAGCTAATGCTGTAAAAATTCAAACTCTTAGAACTATAGAACTATGAATAAACCATTTCTTTATTTGCTTCCATTACGAGTACTTAAAAACCCTGTCATTGAAAACTAATACTGACGATCAACTAAATAAGCTCTCTTTGATCTTAAAAATCCTCCCAAGTATCTCCACGACATGAAAAGATCTGATGAAGTCAATTTAAACTTGATCAAGAACACTGCAGACTTCGGTAGGAGAATCAATAATGACGGTCTGAGATACATAGTGGAAGCCTTTGAGAAAAGTGCAGTTTGATGTCTCAAGCTTGTCTCTGTATCGAGGTTCTAAAACTCTTCACAGAATCAATAGGTTTCAGTTACATAGGATTTCCCACTTCTCAAGGAATCTGCAGCTTCCGTTGATACGTTTTCCTAATCGATTACAGTCAACGATAGATGACAGGGCTAATCAATCAGCATAAAGAAACTGACTGGTGCTATATTCCGTTGTTTGCCATTTTTATGATTTCTTATATTATTGTCTGCAGAGATGCAGCTTGCTTTTTGTATTTCAAATATTTAATTGACGTATACAGTATTGTCCGTGATTCAAGAATGTAGTTTGAGTCATTTCTGAACATCTGAAATTAATTACAAAACCACCATTTCAGCATTTAACTTGATCTTCATGTCGTCAAAGGAAGACGAAAGAAAACGATGAGTAATAGATTAGTAAGACAGAATTAAGAATCAATAATTTGATAATGTAATATACTTAATCCCTGCCTTTGAAAAGCCATATTATAGGCAATATTCTTACTTTCGACTTGAAACAATTGTAATCGTTGTTGTTGCTGTCGATGTTGTTGTTGTTGCTGTTGTTGTTGATGTTGTTGTTGTTGCTGTTGTTGTTGTTATTGTGTGTTGTTGTTGCTGTTGTTGTTGTTGTTGTTGTTGTTGTTGTTGTTTTTGTTGTTGTTGTCGTTGTTGTTCTTGTTGTTGTTTTTCTTGTTGATGTTGCTGTTGTTGTTGTTTTTGTTGTTGTTGTTGTTGTTGTTGTTGTTGTTGTTGTTGTTGTTGTTGTTGTTGTTGTTGTTGTTGTTGTTGTTGTTGTACCACTACTACTGCTGCTTTTGTTGCTGCAGCCGCTGCTTTCACTACTGCCGCTGGTGCCGCTGATGTCACTGATGCCATGGCTGCCGCTGCTGCCGCTTCTACCGTTGCTGCTGCTGCCGCCACTACTACTGCCGCTACTATTGCCGCTGCTGCCGCTGCTGCCGCTGCTGCCGCTGCTGCCGCTGCTGCCGCTGATGCCGCTGAAACGCTGATGCCGCTGAAACGCTGATGCAGCTTCTGCCGTTTATGCCACTACTACTGCCGCTACTACTGCCGCTGCTGCTGCTACCGTTTCCGCTGTTTGCCGTTCTAGTTCGGAGTTGCTGAGCTGTTTCAGTTGGTTGTTAGTCAAAGTTGTAATATATACATATATTTCTTATCATTTTGTTAATAACATTTTGTGGCTGATATTGTTTGTATTCGTGTCGTACAGACTTGATATTTTCATTTGTTTATCGTAATTTGTCAATTTAAGAATGTTGATTTTGTGACTACTTGCTATTTAACCAAAAAAACATAGAGTGGGTACATACAAGCAGTGTGCTAGAAAGACGTACGCATTTTTACATTCATACCACAATAACTAATGACTTAAGTTGTGTACTCAATACTCGAGTCAAAATGTTTGTAAACAAGAAGGAATAGTCGACACCAATTGGTACTTCAATTCTTTTTTTCAATAAAATGAATTAGAAAATACATTCTTAAAGCTATACTTCCCAACCAAAATAACGGCAATAGTTCTTAGTGAGCACTACCTTTATTGAAAAAACATCTAAATATCAAGATGAAGACAATTTTTACTGAAACATTATCACTACTGACGTTTGTGAGAGAATCAATAAGAACGGTCTGCGAAACATTGGTTGCCCCTTTTAGAAAAGTTCATATTTATGTTCAAAGTTTCGAGTTTGAATTCTTCTACTCATTCAAGAGGTAGTTTTTCCATCTCAAGTAAAGTGCCAACTAGATTGATGGTGTTTTTTACATCAGATTTAGAAAATAGGGTTATAAATCGAAATAAGCCTTTTATACACCTTGTTTGCCATGTTCATCATTAGTCCAGTGATGCAGCTTGCTTGTATGTATTTAAGAAAATATGTATATATACATTGTAGTCTTGTTAAACATGTAACATTTATTTTTACAATTTGTTTAACAGTTTGTCTTTTTATATAAATCATCAATTGTGTCGATAAATCATTATCGCATATTCAATAAGTGACGATTCTGTTTATTTTGTATCTATTATTGTCCATTTTGAGAAAAAAGTCGTATAACTAGTCAGTCTACTTCGCAAAATATGTTACTTTTAAATTTCAATTATCAAAGAACTGTTTTCTTTTCTTATAGAACATATTAAATAGCGTATTTAGACCAACATAAAAATATAAAGAAAAATATAATTCAACCAAATAAGATAAACAAATAATATCAGCCCGCGGGTCTTTGACTATGCTTTGAATCAAGTATAACTAAACAACCAGAATTGAAAAAATAGAGATAATGAGGACTAGATAGCAGTTTCTGAAGTATAAATGTGTCCAACATTTTGCCGAGGGAAAAAGTAGATAGTTCACAAACAAGTCTTACGTTCTAAGCTAACAATTCAATGGTTAATAAACTGATAGATAAGCGAAAACATCCAACAAAAATTCCTAAAAATTTGATAAACTTTAAGTATATGAAGTTTAAGTGAATTAAAATAGGCAATACAATACTTTCAAAACATCCTTAGAGAAAACGTGGATAATACAAAAATCATATTCAAGAAAAACGCATCGACAATAATTCAATGTTAACCCACAAATGTTTGAAAACAACACGTAAACACCATCTAATATTATATTTTGATTAGATTCAGGCTTGGCTTTTTAATATCGACTGTTAATTTATCGCTATTTTGAGGAAAACAAAGAAACTAGCCTTAAAGAATGAGTTAAAAGTGTAACATTCGAAACTGCCAGGATGATTAATTTGAGTGAGTGCGTTTGGCTGACTGAGAACCACAAAAAATATTGCCGTTGTACGTCAATTGCTGTATTCGAGATGAAGCAGCCAGGCAATATTCTGAATATAAATCACCAATATACTTTGTCTATATCATACACCTTCTCTCCAATATCCATATAAAACAAATAAACAACAAAAAACTGAGGTAAAGAAGTTCGGCTAGACCCGATATATCAAAGGATGTCTCGTCTATAGCCATTCATATTGTGTAATTATCTTCTTTATAGGGAAAGCAGGATTTCCGTTTTTTCATATCTTATGCTTTTGGTAAAAAGGAATGTTTTATCATATGAGAAGCATATCTTTTGTGTTATGCTTTATATCATGTTTCAGAAAGTTTCTCCTAAGAAAGCCATAACCACACTCATATTGACATGAACAACGTTGTTATGCAACAATAGCAACAGGGTATGTAATTTGTTTAAGATTTGCAATTTGAATGCGTTTTATTTTATCTTATGTTTTCAATATCTTTGCTGATTATTTATATATTTTAATTGTATTTTATATTCTTGGTTTGTTTAAAGGGTATTTAAACGTTAACTACTCTCAAAATAATGTTAGTATCTTCTTTCATAAATCAATTTGATGTAGAGCAAATACGTCATTATTGATGATTTGTGTTAGTCGGCAATTAGATAAGAGCTTAGCAAGAAGACAACGCAATATATAGTTTGTTCAAAACGCTATAAGGTGTTGAGTTTAAAATTCACTAAGTAATATGAACACATTTAATCAAAAAAGCATGTAATGAGCTTTCATCAGTATCAACTCAATGAAATGAAATATGAACTAATGAAATGAAACTCATCTAGCTTATATCCTTTTCAAGAAGTCTGTCCAAGATACTAATACATATTGTAATTACCCCCCCCCCCCCTTTACGATGACATAATCATTTTCTGAGGTATTAACTGTGCGCAATGTGTCTCTTTTAAATGTCATTATAAAGCAGATACAAACAGATATTTTATTATCGGTACATTCCCCTCAATCTTTGTGCATACGATATACCGTAATAAAACAATTTATCATAATCAATGTTTCAAATGGTTATTTATATCTATACTCTTAAGTTGCGGTTAAAACATTAAATACATATTTGCGAGACATATTAAACATACTGTTTTGATGCATTATTTACTCATTTCTAACTTGAGTTAGTATGTTTATTGACATTTTACAATTCATACATTCATTTATACTATTGTGGTTGTGTGCTTGTTCGACACATTCATATAGCATAAACGACTTACTTTAGCCGAATACCAAATTTACATAATAAAATGATCCAATATGCGTAAACAAAATATAAAGAATTAAGCGACAGACCTTGGTATATCCATTTCAAAGAAGATAAGAAATACACAAATCATGAATCTATGTTTTTTGTTAAACTGAAATTAACCAAACCGCCCTCGTTTTGAGCGAGCACTATACGTCCTACCAGTTTCGAAACGTATCCTTTCTTTCAAATACATAACTTGTCTGTCCTGTTCAAAACACCTCGAAATATCTCTATCGCAAGGCAAAGGTTGTTTGCTTGATGAATATGACTAGCAAACGACGTTTGGAAATTCACGTCATCAACAATGTCTACAGAAAAGACACATCATTATCACGTATTTGAAATATATTGAGTGTGAGAATTAACAAAATTGACAGTAACATACCTAGGACAAATTGCCTTAACATGAAAGGATTAAAGATGTCGGAAATATCCAAACATTATTCAATTATATTTGTACCCTATTTATCTTTCGCAAATGCAAACGGTCTTAAATATGTTTCAAAGCTACGAGTTATTCAATCACCAAAGTGTTATATTATAAATGTGTAGTCAACTAAATACCCTACCTCTGAATGTAACACACTTTTTTAGTATCTTCACTACATGAAATAATCGGACGGAGGCAATTTAGACTGAATCATGAACACTACAGAAATGAGTTAGAGAATCAAAGAGGTCGGTCTGAGATACATTGATTGGTATAGCTTTTCAGAAAAGTGGTCTGAGTTACGAGATTTGAAATCTTTCACTCAATCAATAGGTTGAGCTACTCAGGATTTATTCCATCTCGGGGAATCTGCAGCTTCCATTAATGGTATGTCCTAATCGATTTAGATCAATGTTCGATTGCGGGGTTATCAATCCAGATCAAGCTTTCTTGTGTATATTCATGGTTTCTAAATGGCATCAATTGTTATATCATTGTTTTCAGAGGTGCAATTTGGCGTGACATGTATACACCTCTTACAATTTAATCGATACATAATATCGAGGAAACCAGTATAAGAAAGGGAATTCACAAGTGTGATACTCGGAAAGGAAATGATAAGATTTGTGATATACAACTTCTCATCAGCATACAAGGATATGAAGCTCGGCTCAACCATTATTTTTAAAAATAATCCATATCTAAACGTATTTTGTATTTATCCTCTTAAAAGAATAGACGGGTTTCATTTTTTTTAAAGATCTTATGCTTTTGGGAAACATGAGCTATTTATCATATTAGAAAAGCTTTCGATTCTGCTGTAACAAGTTTCATATTGTTTACAATGCGAAAGTTGCAATCTCATCAATAATGGAATATAAAACGTCATCATACAACTTTAGCGGCTTGGGCTTTGATATTTTTGGGGGCGGTAATCTTTCTTCAGAATAATTGCGTATATTTGTGTCCAAAGAGCCCAATTTTGTTGTTTTCCCATTTATATGTGATTGAAGTACCAATAATGTAAGAAGCTTTGGCTCCAAAAAATATTTTCTGGTTCATCTATAGACACAGCTCTGTATTGTATTTAATTGATACACGATGTCTTTATGACCAAATTGTTTAAATTATGACTCATGTAAAAGTATAACAACATCGATACATCGTAACAAAGACTGACGACGTACATACATATAATGCTTATAAATATCATTTCTCAAAATGTGTAACATATTTAATAGAAAAGATGCTATTGAGCTATATAACCAAAAAGTCCATGAAAGGCAGATTCTATATCAATGCCCGGACCAAGGAATGCAGTCGAATGGAAACTTATACCACATACGTGCAACTTTCCGGATTTGAACCCGTGCCCTATTGTATTTGAGGCATGTAGATTAATTAAGCCTATCGCTAACGGACAAAAGACTGCTGAAAAGGATTTTATTCGTTATATAAAATTCGTATATGTTCTTCTACTTTATTTCAAGCTTTAAAATGAAACCTAGCGAAAATATATCGATTATGGTAGATTTAGTTTTTTAAAGTTTATCTACTTTAGGTACATGGGTTGCACATTAGATTATAACAAAACAATCACAAAAAAACGCAGACATATATCGATATTGTGCAACGATCAATAAGCGGCAAAAACGGTTTTCAATTCGAAGAAGTGTGAAAGAAGTGCATCCCTTGTGACTACGAAGATATATTAGTCTCTGTTGAAGAACAAACTATTCTCAACTGATATCTTGTACTGTCTGTTTCGTGTCTGGCGTGAGTTTACTCAATAAACTAGAATAATTTCCGTCGGTGAAAAGACATTCCCCAAGTTCCCAAGTCCGTTATGTTTTTTTCATTGTCGTCAGACTTAGATTCGTCTTCCATGAAAATGTCTTCACACTTCTTTATCAAATCATGTGTTGTATTAATGATACCAATTTTATTCTATACTCCAGACATAACTCGATACCTAGCCAAACATTTTCTTATTTCTGTTCAGTCAATAACTGTACTAGACGACTCTCCCATATGACTCGTTGGCGTCTGGGAATTCCTGATGTAGTAAAGAAACTATCAACTGAAACTTGAGACATGTTGCGTGAGTTAACTTAATAAAAAACAAAATCAACGAGTCTCTGATGATTTATGTTAGTCGGCAGTTGACAAAAGCCTGGCTATAGAACGCAAATTGCACTGACTGTTTCCCAACAATATGAATTCTGAGCCATAACGCTTTGAGGCTATGCAGTTAAAAAAAATAAGTTTATAAACTAAAGTAGGAATATTCGTTCTTGAGACTCACTTCGTCGCAAAATATGAAAGGTTACACACTTTTTTTAATAGATACAAGTCACTAAATCTTATGAAGCAAATTGTATTGCATTGTGTCGTATTTGTCGCACTATTAAATCTTTGAACAGCATCATTTAAAAAAGCTTTAAATTTCAAGCTATTTCATAGTGTTTCAACCAAAGATATACTTCCCATTTGCCACAAGCTACAAAAACTGCTTTAGAATTATACATTTGTACATTCATGTCGGTAAAAAATTAATAAAAAAATATACAGAGATAGATTATGTCTATTTTTGAAAAAAAATATTTCACCGAACGCCTTTATTTTTCAAAAAAAGAAGGGAGAATTCACAATAAGCGTTAGGTAACAATTGTCAATGCATTTTTTTTGAATTGTCCATTCATTCATGTACGTATCTTTTTTTATCATTGTTTATTTTAATTTCGGAATTTTGTTGTTGCTGTGGTATGTTCGTCTGAATAAGAGTTTTCACTTCAACAAAGTCACATTTACAAATGTGCTAAATAAGAATGACAACTTTTAGCATGGTTCCCTACTGTCGATTAATATCGATGCCATCATTACATGATTATTGTTGCATCTCACATACATCATGGTATCGAACCATTTACTTGGATTTAAGCAAAAACATTCACTTATAAGTTTGCCTTAAATCATATACGTGTTTACTTCTTGAACACAGAAACAAGAACAAAATAGTGTAGATTCATTGACAATTGGATGTCTTCTTTGTTAAGTCGCGTTTTAGATTTCAGGTCATTGTTGGTAGCCCAACATGCACACATTTTATTTTGGAAAATTGTTTCTTTTCTACTTCCTGATTTAATCTTATTAAGTAAAACTATTTATCACTATATTTGTATTTATGTAAGGTGAAACAGTGCATTTGACTCAAATAGGTAATTTAATCGTAATCTTAGATTTAATTATGTCCAATTTAGTTTGTTTTATTGCCAAGGTTTAAAAGATATGAAATAGAAAAGCAAGATTCAAGACAACATTGATACATTTATTGATAGTTGATAGTACTTACTTACAAATAATTTTAGAAAATGATATTTTTATGAAATCTAATATTTTCTTCTCCATACGGCATCGACATTGCCTTTGAGTTGTGTACATATGAAGAATTGTCTTCTGGTTTCGTTAAAATCAAAATATTCTTAAATAATATGTTTGATTGCGAACTCTGTGTGACATCATACGCAGACATGTTTTCTTCCCGTGTTAGTAGGAACTGAAGTGTGTCTGTGTATGCTGTTGCCGGCCGTATAACACTTATCATGAACATACTATTCAACCAGAACATACTCTCGTTAATTTTTGTAATATAACAATGTATATCAAACGTAATAATATGTACTGAATTTGATAGAGCAATTATATCGTGAATCACTGTATCAATTTAGAATGTCGACTTTAAAACCGATTGCAAAAACACATCCGTAACTTCAAGTTCGTTACTGATTAATGATATTAATAGACACAATGAAATAAATGCATCAAATTGTTTTAAATATCGAACGTGCACACATGTTTATATTTGTATAATTGCTACAGACAAAGTCACTAAAACTGACGTAAATCTGTTAGCGAACGAATGAATACGTATTATCCCTCACGGCTAAATATATACTGATGATTTATCATTATGTTGATTCTATCCAAACATTTCACAGACCAAATTAAATCAAATAAACCCGTTTTCTTTAAAAATCAATTCAACTTTTCCATTTTATTTGAATGGAAGACGAACACATTTTTTACCGTATCCATTTGCAATGTCTCTGAAGTGAGTTGATAAATATTATTAAATGATTTTAGTTTAATTTATACGACGATAGAACGCTGGAGCCTACATTGTATTTGGAAAATGACAATATTAAGACATTCAAAATTAATATCTCGTCCGAAAAAAAATTGCATAAAAAGTATCAAACACAATGATGAAGTGATGCGGTTTTTGTTAATTTGTACTTACTTTTTTTTACTGGCTTTCACGAGCTAGCAACATATTATTGTTCGCAAGCAAAAAATCAAAACAAATATATGTTTTAGGTTTTTACCAACTATAGAAAACATATGCTTACAACAGCTTAATAAGATAATTTCAACAATTGTATAACGAAGTTATTTATTTTCTGAATGGAGTTGTTTCTTTTTGGTACCAGTTTTTTTTACACGGATAATTTATTTTGAATTTCAAATGTTTTTATCCCTGAAAAAATATATCATGAATGTTAATTTTAAAAACAGGGAGACTTGTTGTTAATTAACATAAGTTATTTTCGTCTGATCGTGCTGCGGACTTATTGAATCAATAAGCAATCGACAGTTTTAGGGGCAACCTTGTGAAATGATCTTTAAACAAGTTTATTCAACTTAAATTCTTACAAAGTTTTTTTTTTGAAATTATTTGATATACATATAATCAGCAGATAGGTGTTGTTATTTCAACATTTTGTCTAGTTATCTATTTATTTCTTTGCTATTAGTTTATATAAATTATTTGTGTATATCTAATTCAATGTATACTAACAACGAGTGCATTGTGTGCGTTTCTTTGCAGGCTCAATAATAAATTATTGTTTGTTATCATTTAAAAACAACTAAGATGATAAGTTAATAAGTAATGTCACATTTTGCTTCTTTTCTTGTTAAACTTAATTCGTTTTCATTTGTTCCCTCTTGTTTATTCCAAGTCACATTTTGCGTTCTTTTAGTTAACTCACATCCAATCTCGTTGATAATTTGCTTATTGAAATAAACACTTAAATACCCATGATTCCAGTTCATTTTGAATTGTGTTTTTTTTGCTTAATATGTTTTTGGTTTTAATCAATTAAAAACTAACTTAATCATTTATTCCACTACAATGTCACTTCGCTTATTTTTTATTTATTTTGTGTATGAAGATGTTTTTTTTAATTATCGCATTAACAATATAATTTAAAATATTTGTGCTGCCTTTAAGTCTTTCATTTTGTGTTGGTTTGAGTAAATATTATCGTATTCCAATTGTTTGTTTACTCACATAAATCTCAGTTAACTGACGTCCACCTTGCTATTACAAACGCGCTAGTATATATAATATCAATATCACTGTTTATATTACATTTTAGAAAATTGTATTCACATTTTACTGTATTAATTCCTGCTTCAATCTAAGACACGTTCGGGATTTTTTTTTAAATTTTGAAACAAAGCGACATAAATGCACTTAGACAATATAATTATGCTATGGATATTTAAAACAAAGTCATTTAGTATATTTTTTGTTTACACGACTTAATTATCGTTTTTAAAATCGTGCTTACTTAGTATAACAACCAAGTTTGGTGGTCTAACTTGGGTTCGAAAACGTAAGGCGAAGACGTATTTTTTTAACATATCTCCTACAATTAAAAAATTGAAATACATAACATACCCTATGTGATTAATCCACCCTTGTCTTTACGGATGTTCCATCTCAGAAAGCATTAAATGTCATAAGTCAAAATCAAAGTGAATATTGATATGTATACTAAATAGTTCACATGTCGTGATAAGAACATATCGTATATAAACGTGTCTCAACAATCTACGATTCGCGACGATATGTTTTCGTCACTGGATTTGAGTATAACATCTCACTAGGATTTATAAAAATATAACTCTCCTCTCTTTTTGAGTTGGCGCGTCAAGCGTTGTATCTACACCTAGTACGTGGCGAGAGTTTTTCAAAGGAGCCGCGCGAGTTGCTTCGTAAGAAGGAAGTGAGAAGAAGAGACGTTGCGTCGTCACTTCTCCTTTATCGCACTTGTTGATAACAAAATATATAATCATAGTTATAAGGTTTGTCTTGGACTTTGACAAAATTAAAGCGATTTACATAAAATTATTAATATGAATATTTGCAAAATAAAATAGCTCATGAATAGTCCTCGGGTAGTAACATAAAAATACATATTCTATAGAGCATCACAATTTGCGGAATTGAAGCCAATAATAATAGTTTCTGTCTGGCGATGTCCCCTATGACACGCTCAACGCGCTCACGTATACTTACATCAATGGGCATGGGACAAGTAAAATAGTTACACCAAACGTGAAAAGTCATTGGTTCCTAAAAATACAAATCATATAGAGCATCAACATAGATGGAATGAAAACCATACATGATAGTATTAGTCACGCGCTTTCCTCTATGAAAAGCTGACATGTTTCATCGAAATATGCAAATAAAGTAAACTAGTAACATCAAATATGAACAGTCATCGGGTACATACATATCGATATTCTATGGAGCATAAAAACCGATGGTATAAAAGCCAATAATTAGCAAGTTGTATACTTGAAAAGAATACATTTAATATACATAATCAGAGTGAATGTATGTCTGTGTGCTTATGTCTGGCTGTGTGTATAACGGGATAACAGTCACAGTTTTGAGACAATCGATCTAAAGCAATTGTTGTGTAGATATACACACGGGTAGTCTTGAATTGGTGTAAATTAATCCATTCTCCAACTTGAAATTAAAATGTGAGAACTAATTAAGGTGTGAGTATGTCAGTATATGTTCCATTATCCTATTTGTGTCAAATCGGCATCTTACTCATTTAGAGCTAGCCCGCGTTAGTTGAATGAAAACGCACTTAAAAGAATAAGACGTAAGTAACCAACCACGCATTCGCATGAAATATGCATCCACAGTGTTTGATAACGAAATGATCTACAGCTTGGTAACAACACTTTTTCGGAGACCGCGCCAGTTTTATATTTTTATTTTAGTAGAACACAAGTGCGTTCTATAATTATCACTGAACGTGCACATTTGTGTGCCAATACCGAGGGGGCACAACGTCTGTTTTTTAGACTTGGGCTCATTTTTAGAAGGTTTTTCAAAGTTGTTTACGGAAACCCCGCCATTTTGTGTTGTGTAGGGCGGTGGTGTTTCCCCTTTAGAATAACATTAAAAAATAGACAGCTTATGGGGAAAAATGGTCCTTGGATATGTCAACCTGGGAAGGTCTAAAGTCACATCACCAAATGAGTCGGGATCTTCCGTGAACTTCCGATGAATTTTTAATGAGATGTCGGGAAATCGCGAGTACAGGTAAACAGCAGCCGAGGCA
>JAUUEB010499941.1:0-10370 GCA_032362205.1 Clione limacina
ATAAATTGTTTGCTGATTTTCAAACCCCCCCCCCCCCCTTCTTATCACATAATTTATGCATATTGTTTACTATCTTAAGTTAATCTTATTCTTCACAAGTGCAACACTCTGCCAAAAAATATTTGAATATTTCCTTCTTATTTTTCTAAGACAAACACAGCGGTTTTGTACCGTTTTTTAAACATAATTTAAATGGTTAAAAAGAGAAAAAAAACACTCCAGATTGCATAAATAAATAAGAGTATATTTATATATAATTACATTTTTCTAAAAAAACTAGCCTCATTCAATCAGGGAGTGCATCCACTTTATAAACTAACATAAACAGCATTTCTCAACATGTATTAAAGCAGGTTAGCGCTCACCTCTAATCTGTCGGCCACCTCATTAGTGAAGCATCCTTGTGTTGGTGCTGTCTTTAGAGTCATTTGCCTATCGTGACGTGTAACAAGATATATGTGATCGTGAATACATATTTTCGTTTTAAGCAATTAGAGAACGAAACATTGATGCTCTCAACCGCATAACAAACTCATCATTGCCCTCAACGAGTAATTAAATTAAGGTTCGAGTTTTGTGTAACATAGGATGTGATTCGAGTTTCAGGAAACATACCTTTTAAATTCACGGTATCAACAAGAAAAAAGGAAACAAGAGTACTACATTCCTAAAAAAAATACGTGAACCTTTAAAGCATCTTAATGGACAAATTAAGTACCAAGCCTTGCCCGGAAGAGATGTTATCATTACTTTACGCGCATTTACCCGATGTTGCCCAGGATGGCGCTTTCAATGAATTAGTTAAAACATTAAGTCTTCAATTTATGAATGCTTCGAAAAGAATGGTCTATGAAAAGAATGAAACAGAACCTAAATATACGTGTAATCCGTAAACAAAATGTATCCACCATCTAGAATGAGCAACATGCTTAAGTATCATTTAATCAAGAAGGTTCTTCAAAAGAAGAAAATAAAACACGAATTTGCGCAGTCTCCAAAAAATGTGTTAGCTTCCCCTAGAATGAACATGTTGATCTTGTTGTGCCAAATTGCACATTTCATATGAGTAGAGGTAAAATCAGTTTTAATTTTGCTGAAGTGCGTATTCAACCCAGTAAAGAAAGTTGTATGTATGGCAAAATCCTAATATACAAAACTAAAGTTTGCCCTAAACAAACTCAAAGACACATAGACAAGCTTATCAATTCTATGTTCAATCAGTATGTATCTTACACTTGTTAGACATGAAAAACATTAACACAACTGAACTATAAACGTTTTAAACCCTTACACATTCCAACTAACAACAAATCTGGATGAGATTAGTTGTAAGCATTATTTTCTTGTATTATGATCATATTCATTTTAATTGTAACTTTAACACTATACATTTTGGATATTTAAAAAATTAAAGCCGACTGATAACAAACTATACATATTATCAATTGTTTGCTAATTGTTAAATAATTGTCTACATCCTGTCAAAGTATGCCACATTTAATGATGTTTTGGAAATACCACCTTGACATTTTTCGGCACTATATTTGTGTTTATGTTGTTTCCAGGATTCTTCAGTATTTAAAGGTGTACCAATAATTATAGACCTGTGTTGTTTTGTTTGTTCAGTTAAAAAAAACGTTAAATCTACTAACAAGCAATAACTGTCGACGGAAATAGGTGACACCAAACTCTTAGATTGATTGCAAAGTAAGTAAATACACACTAATTAATCCACTATGACATAACATGTTTTACGATTCTCTTGCACACCTGATCATCTATTAGACTTATATTATTAATCATATATGTTCTTCTTCACTTTGGGTCATTCAAATCAATTGTTTATACGGATATTTCTAGTATCATTATTACTATTGTAGAATGTGTGACCGATAGCTTGGTTTGAGTTATAAGTAGTTAGTACACTTGCCCACACAAATTAAACTACTGCGACGCTTAACACGATGGCATGGAAATGAAATAAATCACCCGACGAACTCGTATAATTTAAATTCATATAGTTTACCAATAACAAAACAATTGTTTGACAATATTTATTAGGAGGTAAATGAATACTCATGTACCAGAGCCAAGAAACAATCAAGATGTCATCGACCGATTAATTCCGCATTCTTACAATGACTTAGGACGTCTGTAACATAAGTCTCTTAACGGCGTTGGTCAAGATATCCGTGTCAATAACTCAAGTTAAGGTCAAGTGGTAATCAATTATGCAGTATTTTGCTCTTGTCATAGCAACGTGCTTACAAAAAGATAAATATAGCAATATAAATGTAGTGTACCTGCTGTCTAATCTTTCTAATTTAGTAATATTCTAATGGTTTCTTGAATTGTCAGTTATTTTGTTTACTTTTATTATATCAATTAAAATGACATGGGCTTCATAATATATTGACAATAGTTTTTTTAAAACGTATACTTAAGTAATACATGAATAAGTAGTTTGATTTGATTTTTTAAAGATACACGAGCTCAGACACACTGCGAGACAAGCTCAGACATAATGCACACACATTAAAGAACACAATGACTAGAAGCAGAAGCACGGGATGACTGGTTATTTGTAAACATATACTTATGTATTAAATTTTACAAAAATGTGCAATGAGCTAGTATTGATTGTCCGTTATTTAGGCAATACATTATTGCTATTCTGAAGTACATTTTCCCCTTAAAAGATATACGAACTCATTTGCGTATAGTACTTGGGCTTTATGAAAAGCAACGTTTTTTACCGAAAAGCCACCATTCTTTGAAATCATAAGAAATATAAGGCGGGTAACAAAAGCACAGACTAACTGTATTACAAATGCTGAAATATTATTATGAACACAAGCTCAAAATATGGTTCCGATTTTCTATTCCTAATAATATCAGCGGGTCTTATAAGAAAATATATTCATGCCATTTACGGAGAATGAAATGTTTCCAACCATGGAGTGGGCCAGGAAGCCGTTCTAAAGCCGTCAGAAGATACTATGGACAGCTGCTGTGTTCGACAGCCATCACGATACATACATTCTTTGTTACTGCCCTTGAAGATTATCGAGAGGAGACAAATCTGTTCAAGCGTCGCATCACCTGGTGAGAGGCAGAGGCGCGGTTACCTATTATGCAAATATTCAGAGAATCCTTCAATATTTGCTTTGCCTTCAAAACTAAATGGTATTTTCTTTAATAAACGTATTTATAACATCTGAAATAGTCATAGCATTAGTTAATATAAATGCCATGGCTGTTGCTAGCATGTGCTTTTGAAGCGCTATGCGGGTATTCAAGTAGCCGTTATGAATACAGCTTCACCCTTTGGCTTACTACTACCCCTAGGCGTAGCGCAGACAGAAGCTTTACTGTGAGATGCAACTTGTGCCGATATTCAATGAATCCATGTCTTAGGTCAGACTTCAACCTCGCGCGTCGCGGAGCAAGCGGCGAGCACACGTCGTCACTGCACACACGCAGACACACAACAATCTTCGCCGGTTTGACAGTCTTGCTTTTAGCACCAGTGTGTAAAAATAGTGTGTAACAATATACAAACAGTTTTATGATACATCTAAAGTATACATTAATTTTGTTTGAAAACATACATTTTAATGTCTCTTTTCCTACACAGATAATTGATTTTGAGGATAGCATTAAATGTCAACATTTCATTAGTTAAAAGAATAGAAAGTTCCCGATTGGGGTCTGGGTTACTGGGGAAATCCACTCAAATGAGTGGGCGTGGCCCTAATATAATCCAAAAAAAATAATGAATACACCAATTTCAAGATTTTCAGACTGACTCCACGCCTCTGCTGGATAATCTCAAAGCTAGTAGAGTTTCGAAACAGGAAGGAAAGCCAAAGGTTATGAAAATCAGACGAACCAATAAAAGTTACTTGAGACGGAAATACGCTGGTTGAAATATAATCCTTTGTCTATCTATTTGCATGATAGACAGCAATGGTCGGACAGTGACAGATGTCAAGAATATATAAGGCAGTTACCACCTTTCTTCTCTTCAACAAGAATATGAAAGGATAGAAAGATCACAACTCACACCAAGCTCAGGCTTTTTATATCAAATTGCAAAATAATAAACCTGCCTTACTTATAACATTAAAACCTGGACCACAACAACGGAAAGCACCAAGATACCACAAGTTAAAATTGAAAAACTATTGGGACAGTACACATCAGTAAGAAGTTGAACATGAGCTAAGTAAACGTTGATATGGTTGGATAGAACATATGTTACTACTAACGTCAAACAGCAGCACACTAAAAAGCAATCTAGAATAGAATCTACGGGGAACAATTAAATATTTAGGTAGAAAGGGATGGGGAAATTAGTTAATGATGATGGACTAAAATGTTTTAAAAGATGGCTGAGGATAGGGACAAGTATGTTTATTTTAAGAACAAATGCAATATTGTATGTCAAAAAACCAAAGCGCTATATTTCCAAACCAAATTTAGTTGTGTGAAATCATGTAAAGAGTTATTTAAGGTCACAGCTCAACTTTTTGATAAAAAAGAAAGACCTATATTTCCATCGAATGTTCCAAAGTCAGTTTAAACCTGATATGTTTTCAGATTGTTTTCATTCAAAAGTCAATTGAATCCGAGACAACCTTGATCAGAATGTCGGTAATTTTTATGATTCTTCTTCTTTTGAAGGGAACAAGTTTGAAATTTAAGATCTGCCAGTGAGGAGGAAGTCAAAAAAATAATTCTAAGTTCACCATCAAAATACTGTGAATTGGATGTATATACAGAGCTATTGAAACAATGTTTATCTGAACTTTTATCTGTCATTACTGATTTCATAAATGCCTCATTATCTTCAGGGTCTGTTCCAATACATTTCAAAAAAGCAATAATAAAACCTCATTAAAAAGTCAAATCTAGATGCAAATGATCCTAAAAATTACCGGCCTGTTTCAAATATCCCATTCTTATCAACAGCTCTTCAAAAGGTTGTTCTTAAGCAGCTGCTTGAGCATCTTGAAATGTATGGTAGTAGGAAGTATTCCAATCAGCATACAGAGAATGTCACAACACAGAAACGGCTCTTTTACGTGTCTTTAATGACCTTTTAAAAGCATTTCTGCCTTTTAAATTTATTAGACCTATATTTAGGGCTGCCTTTGATACTAAAGACCACGACATTCTTTTAAATAGACTTAAGACATATTTAAGTGTAACAGGTGTGGTGAATAGATGGTTTGAATCTTACTTAAGCCGCAGAACCCAATTTATCAAAGTTCTTGATTTATATTATGGTTACAGTGATCTCATTTATGGTGTTCCTCAAGTTTCCGTACTAGGCCCAATTCTTGTTACTTTATATACAAAGACACTGTCTCAAATAATTAAGAAGTTTGAACTACTCTACCATTTTTATGTTGATGACACACAGCTTTACAAATCTGTATCAGTAGATAATCTGGAAATGGAAGTATCTAAACTTGAAATGTGTATCACAAAAGCTAAAGATTGGATGTCCCAGAAAAATTTACAACTAAATGAAGACAAAACAGAATTTATCATTCCAGGCAAAGTGCATAATCTTAAAATAATAAAAGATAGTAAACCAGGGATAAATCTAGAAGATTGTACTATCAAACCAAGCTGAAATGTCAAAAACCTAGGAGTCGTTTTTGATGAAATGTTGACCATGGAAAGCTACATTAGTTCACTTTGTCAAAAAATGTACGATGATATAAGAAAGCTAATTTTCCATAGAAAATACATGAACCAAGAAGTAGCTGCTTAATGTATGGTATCGCTGGTGTTCTCCTAATTAGATTATTGCCTTTTAGCTGGCCTACCAAAACGATTCATTGATAAATTGCAGAAAGTTCAAAATTGTGATGCTAGCGTGTGTTTGAAAAACGAAAAGTTAATAATGTAAAACCTTTACTAAAGTCACTTCATTGGCTTCCTGTTTCTAAAAGAATTGATTACAAGATTGCAACAATTTGTCATAAATGTATCCATGAAACATCTCCTAACTAAATCCAAGATCTTACTCATACTGTACCTCTTAGGCGAACTCTCCGCTCATGTAGTGACACAACTCTTTTAATTAAACCCGGAAAAAAATCACTTATGGTGAGAGAAGTTTTAAATTTGTCGGCCCTGCAGTTTGGAATGCTTTACCTAGGTCTTTGAGAGAGAAAGTACAATCGGTTTCAAAAAGGCAATCAAGCGTTATTTTTTCACCAATTCTTATCCATAGTTTATACCTTGTGTGATTTGAGACTTGATGCGATGGGGTGGGCCGCCATGGACGCTTGTATGAAGTCTCACCGAACCCAGGCGTCCCATTCACCCTGAGTGAATTATCAACTGTGTGATGTTTTTTTTAACCTTTGTTGTACATAGATATATCAATGTTCCTATAATATGTTTTGACCAATGGATGTACCTTTTAGTTGTGTATTCATTTGCATGCATGTAATTTGTAAACAATGTATTTTATTATACACAGATTTAATGTAAAGCGGTTTGAGCCATGCTAAATTAAAAATGTGCTATATAAATGTAAATTATTATCATTATTATAATTGTTATTTTGGTCAGTGATGTTGATTCTGTCACGCTTTGGTGCTCACAATATTGATCGTTATTGAAAATACGTTGCTGAAAATGACTTCCTTGATTTACAAATGAACGCATGAAGTCTATTTTGTTCAGTACGCAAGTTACTATCTAACATGTTTATGTAAGTCAATCAGTTCTCCGTAATTGTATTGGTCGGCCTAAAACAATTAAAGCCGCATTAAAAGATTACCAGTTCTCTGAGAGGAAAATATATGTCAAAAAGACTTTATTCCCGTTATATTCTACTGTAAGAAGGTAAACACATATCAGGACAAACCAGTAGACACTGGTATTTTAGTTCTAAAGCTCCCCTCCTAGTCCGTCGTCCTTCTTCCTTTTAATGCAGTCAGTATATCGATATTTTTGGTTCAGTAGTATTTGAACGCTGCTAAGTTGAAGTGATTCAGGATTTAGAGGTAAACAGTTTATTTCTAATTAAGTTGAAGTAGTCCCAGACTGTAACTTAGTTGTCTGTGAACATTTTATATTCTCTCTTGACTTACAAAAACTATTTGTCCTGCTTGTTTAAGAAAACGCTAGCCAAGAATAAGAAAATAAATCCATTTAATTCATGGTAGGGGTATGTTTATAAAAAATGAGACAAATACTGATTTTTTTGTCGTATAGACTTGATAAACTGAATGCATCCAGGACGTAAACCACAATGGTGTATCAGTCACACAGCTCATAGCTTCCCAACCATCAGTCTCTATGGTGGTCTTTTGCCGGTGGGTTCTGCATTTTTTAATGGTACACCCATGGGGACCCAGTTCACAGGCAACGCACAAGTGATGGGAAATGAACTGAGAATGGTATAATTCATTGAGGATCCTTTGATGCCTTAAAGGTGGCTCTGTTCACGATTTTGATTTGTGTCATGTGGCGTGAAAGCTGCTGGGGGTTCCAGGGCAGGCGGTACTGTCGGAACCCCCGAAACCGCAATGCGCCCTGGTGACAGCTGGGGATGACACTGGAATGTAGCATGTGATGCATGCCACTGGGCCACTCCATTTTGTGTTAGGATGGTCCAGGTAGCTTAGTGTAATCTAAGTTTAACATGACACAACACAGCCTGAATAGGGAATTGAATTATAAATAAACATATGCAAAGTTGGCCGGACAGATGTATTATCAACATCAAATTGTACATTTGAAAAAGTCTTAGGAATTAAGATACCCCTTGTGGTAATGACATTACCTCGAAATAGTGTGAAAGTTTATTTGTGAATGAGGTCAACCCACCTAGCACCATTTAACATCGGATACCAAGGGTCACGTGAGTTTTAGAAGACACACAATATGCTTCCTTTCTTTTGAAAAAAATTAAGTTTTGTTTTCAAATTTAATCAAAAGTTTAAAATGTTATATCTTTAAATACAGAAAACTAGGGTTAAGAGCGTTACCATATTAGGTACAACAGTGTTAGCGCTGGTATTTTTAGTTTTTCCTTTCATTATTGATTAGTTGTAAGTTGTTTTAATTTCATTTTTATTTTATGCAGACATAAGCTTTCATTAGTTTTAAAGTAAATCGGTGGTGTGTGTCTGCTACAGATCACGTGGATCCTTGAAGTTTGACCCGGACCGATAAGGTCGTGGGTTGGTTTCATTCAAGCGCTTATTTTGTCGATTATGTAAGGATAATTTTTAGAGAAAAATGTAACAAGAATTGTCTCTACTAACAAACTACTGTCTTTGAATTATAGGACAGACTCATATTTAAAGACGTTTAATTGACGTCAGAATTCCTTGTTTTTGTTCTATTTAAAAAATGTAAAATGCATCTTACAAGCTGTACAAATAAATAAAGCGGAGATGAGTGAATGTCACTTTTAATTATGTGTAGCATGTTGACAAACCGGTACGATTATATGATAATGAGTTCAAGCTAAAAGTAATCAGCACTAATTAGTGTCACCTACCTTGAACATCGACGTAACAGTGACAGGAAATAATGTAAATATTTGTTGCCATTGAGCTACGAGTTGTATACCGTGTGTCACGTAAGTTTCTTCCTATAAACGTTTGCAAATATAAACAGTATGAGCTTTTAAAGAAATATGTTTTTTTATTCTGAAAAGTTGAATTGATAGGAAGAAGTTTGGTTCCGACCAAAAGTCATCGAAAACGAGCCATTTTCATAACAAAAGCCAGAGTGCAAAAACACTAAGCGAAGTGCCCTATGTGTCATACAAAAAAACGTAGATGCCAAGCCAAACATATATTTCAATAACGCTAAATAACAAAATTTTGAGAAAAACACATTAAAATGAATTAGGATTGAACATTATTTAAATGTTCTCAATCGAGTTTTACATGAGAGATAATTTCACATGAAGCATTTCATATCTGAGGTAACTCTACATACTTCACAAGACTCCGTTCAAAACTCATCAAAGGCGCCTGCGTTATCCAAATTGTTCTAAAGACGCTTAGGGAAACAGCATTACCACCACTTTGAGAATTTGTGTAGTATGTTTGACATCACCTTGGTGATAATTTCTTCTAATTAACTTAAGGAATGGTCTCCTGTTGTGCACTTTGATTCTTCACCAATCCCCATAAGAAATATCACACGGTTTAATGCTGCGGATTCTTGTGTGGTTCTCATGAGTTCCTCTTCGGCCAAACCATCTGTCAGGGAAGTTTATAACGTTTTGATGAAAACGAGATGATTTTAAGTAAAAACCACAACTACAGAAACCAACACAAAACAAAGAAACGTGATATATGTGTAAGATAAGCTCGTTTGTGTACCTAACTTTGCTTGATGATTTTTGCACTCTGGCTCTTGATACAAAATCGACTCGTTCTCGATTTTACAGATGTATATACCAAACTACGTCCTATGAATTCTAGTTTTGAGAAATGAATATTTTAAAACTTCAAAAAAAACTTTTTATAACGAGATAAAAGGTAAATAGGGAAACAATTTTTGCTCAAAACGGTCACGCAAGACACAAGGTATATACTGCTCAAAACGGTCATGCGAGACACAAGGTATATACTGCTGAAAACGGTCACGTGCAAAGTTAAGTACAGCGTTATTTGCTAAGTACTTTATCAATTTTCATAAAATGTTGTAAATATGTGTCCATTTTACATATGAATCGTTTGTCTGAGGATTATTCAAATGGTGCTTACAACAAAGGTCTATAACTCATTAATCATACATGATACTTTAGGGGGAGATGATCAATTGCTAACGAGACTTTAACGAAACCAACAATTCGATTTTATCCTGAACGTAGTAATCGAACTTATTTTGAGGTATCAAATGTTTTATTTTTACATCTCAGTGTACTCCAAACACGATTATCGCGTTAACTAGCCTTGATGAAGTATTAAGGTTATAACATTGACTAACGTGAGCTTCTTCAACAATGGTTTCAGATCCTGCATGTTCTATGTCCGACAAAACTACATCTGGGAAGAATTCTTAATAACCTATACAAAATCGTGATAAATTCCTCGAAATTTCTATTTTATACTTTTTCGTTTTCTTTGCTATGGGATGATCAATGGTCACTACAGCATGTTTTAAATAATAACAATTGCAAAGAAATCCCTGTGTGTGTGTGTGTGTGTGTGTGTGTATATATATATGTGTGTGTGTGTATATGTGTGTGTGTGTGTGTATGTATATATATATATATATATATATATGTGTGTGTGTGTGTTTGTGTGTGTGAGTATGTGTGTGTGTGTGTGTGTGTGTTTGTGTGTGTGAGAGAGAGAGAACGAGATAAAGAGAGA
>JAUUEB010499952.1:0-10368 GCA_032362205.1 Clione limacina
TCTATATACCCTAAGGATCAATAAAAATCAAGTCCCGTTGAGTCATGGGGGGTGCAGAGAAACCTCTCATTCCCCCCGACTATATAGCCAGAGCCAGAACTATCTTCGTATATCTTTAACAAGGTTACCCTGAACCTTCTAAATCTTGGCTACGCTCTAATGAATTATGAATTTTGCAAATCGCTCGTCCTTCATATTGGAGAACGGCGGGCATTAACCACGTATTAAACATGCGAATCGGAAGAAGTATTCCGCCGTTGTCTAATAATCGTCGTTACTAGCCGGTGACTGGTGTTTCATTATTCAAGAAGCTTTCAGCAGTGAGACAGTGCTTTTTAAATTTGTTACTGTTTAATTCTTTAGGTAAAAGGATCTTAATTTTGTAAAAACGGATTTTCTTACAACTGGCGATATTAAGAAACTCAGCCGTCTTAAGATTGTGCTTTATTTGTGAAACATACAATACATTGGGTTAAAAAGCTCATACTTTATGCATGGAAAACACCTCCCTTGCAACACTTTAAAAAATATCTTGAATAACCCAAATTGAAGCCGCAGAATCTTCAGCCCCTGAAGTTACGGCTATAAAGGAAGAAGAAGAATAGTGCAGTGTGAGATTAAATACATAAATTCTGCATACATCTTCATGAGCTCGTCAGTGTCATGGTAGAGCGTCGGGCGAATAACAAGAAGTGCCGGGGTTCGATTCTCAGTAGCGGCACATTTTTCTTAAAACGCCTAAACAAATCAGGATTCTATTCTTGATTTCCCAAACCTCGGAAAATGGTTAAAGGTAGTTTCCCTAAAATTCGGAAAATGATCGACGATAACTTCCACTTCCCTTGTCGTCGCAATGGACGATTCAAGGCAATAATGCACGTGCCAAGCATCATGGTCACCGTGCATTGTGGGAATATAACTGCACGATTGAATACATTGAATTATATAGATAAATACAATCTTGGGGTATAATAATATCTCATAACAACTTATACAAAACAAATTATAATATTCAACATGAAGGAAGCAAGACTTTTACATTCAGAGTAGAAAATATTATATTGTTATATTAATAAGCACCTAAAATTAATTATATCATGTTAACATTTACTAATTAACAAATTTCTTGTATTTCTACTAATAAAACAGAGATAGTTATATCATCAAGTTGCCAGGGTAAAAAGAAAGAGACAAATTTAAATAAAAAGGTAAATAGACGAAACAGAAAAAAAAGAATAATTTTAGAATTATAAATTGTATTTCCTCTCAAAATTCTAAAATAACGATGTTTATATCATTTTATGAGAAAACGGAACAAAAATGCTAATGTTCTGAACATGACAGTAATACCTAGTTGTCAGTATGAAATAACTGAAATAACATCATTAGTAAAGGACTAGCACGCCTGCTCATGACGAAACACTTAAAGAAGACTGTTTAAGTCTCACTCTATTATAGACTGGAGTACTGTGCTGGGCCTCGAGTGTTTGACCATTAGGAGGGAAAAGCCCACATCTTGAGTAACTTGTTTTTGTTGATAGAAAGCGATATAAAATGATAGCTTATTTTAATAACCAAAGAACTTGCATTGAACTATATTATGTCTAATTCAAATGAAGAGGAAATGCAAAAGATTTAGATGATATTCACATGAATTGAAGACTTAAAAGGCCGTGTAAATATTTTCGATTGTGTTGATAGCTTTAATCATGTTAACTGTTGACGTGATATGTTTTTGATACCTCGATAAAAAAAAGTTTTCTGCGTCATAATTGACGATCAATAAGCTGAATTTAGATGTCAACACAATAAACATCACACAATTTGATCATGTGAACTGTTCCGTATATTTTTCATTGAAAACAATATGCACATCCCCGCTCATCTTCATCAAGTTCTATCAAAGCCCAAATTAATTTTTCACTGAACCCTACTTAATGTATCTCTAAGCTATCATGTATTCCTTTTCTACCAGATTGACTTGTGTATTTTGACAAGGATGCAAGTGGCAACATTCTAAAACATGTGCTTATTTACAATTAGCGGGATTCACGTGTATGCTGGATACAATCTATTTGTCATGTTTATCATTTTAAAATATAGCATGATGTTTGTGTGTTTGTTTCTTTCTTTCTTAAGAACAGTAATGACGTCGCACCTAATTTGACACATAGTATCTATAATATAAACATACGAATATTCGTGTCAAGAATTTTGAGTTTCAAATAGAAAGTTGGTTTGATTTTGAAAAACCTCCAAAAAGGGCAAAAACAGCTGGGATAGGATAGACAGAACAAAACCTCTAAACTGCAATGGCATGCAATTTCACACACTGTGTTAATGATTCTAAAACTACATATACTATTGTGACGCCTGCCAAGAAGTAAGTACCAAACACCATCAGTTTTTTTTTACTGACAGAGTTATTACTACCTGGAATAGTCTTACGGATGGTATTTAGTCTGCTGATTCTGTAAATCAGTTGCAGTAATAAAAGTGGTTGATAGAATACGTAGATAATGTAGAATACAAAAATAACCAACAAATGGAATTGATTATTTTATCCAACAATGTATTCATAGAAATACACACACATATATATAAAAGAACTAAGCGCATTAAATGGAATCTCATAAGTAGTCTCGTCTTTATTTAAGTTTACCTAGATGTACTCTTTTTACGTCAACAACGTTAACTTACGCAAATATTACTTTAGGTAAACTATTTATTTGTCACAGACGCTGGATGAAGTTTGAAGACCCAGATTTTATGTTATTTACGTTATTTATGTTATATGACTTTAATGTTATTTCATTATTGCACACTTTAATTTCTACTTATTTCAGCGCTTTTCTTTTCTATCCCCATCCGCTTATTAATTTCCAACATATAACACATTTCATGTTTACTACATTGTTTTATCTAACATACATTTTCATTTACTTTCAAAAATAATAATGTGTCTTAGACAGTATTTAAAAAAGGGTTATTGATATATTATTACAACAGCATAATAGATAATTCAAAATATCTGTATAACTGAATTCAATTACATTAGTTCCATTAGTTTCATTATTTTCAATTTATCATCAACAAAAAACCAATCTTAGCATGAGGATATATCATATAAAAGGAGCTTACGCATATTGCATCAAACGTGATTGACGTCGTTGATAAGTCGTGTTCAGATATCCTACACAAAAAGAATGACACCACCTTTGATATTCTATAACAAAAACAACATCATGTCAGAAACCTTAACAACAAAAGTTAAAATGTTAAAACGTAAAAGGTTGGTTTTCGCACAACCTAGCCATATGGAAAATGCAACTATAATCTAATATGTTTGCAAATGTTAGAGATTAATTAATTTATTCATAATACTTCAAAAATAACATTGAAGAAATTATTAAATGAAAGTTAGTTATAAGTAAGTAAATAAGTTGTGTGTTTGTTTTTCGGACGCCATATTATCAGCTGAAACGGTTGACTGTATTCTATTTTCTTAACATTTCTTTGTTTTGAAGGTGATATTTTATGTTTTCATTTTTTATTATATTGACCAAGTTAGTACACATGAACAATTCTAGTTAACATGCTTAGTTCATGCATCTACTATTTTCAACTTTATCTTAGAAATTAGGTTTGATATAAACAATGTACATTCGATTAACTATTCCTGTCTTTCAGTTTGACCCAATGTGGCTTATCATATGCAATAACAGTTATTTGTTTAAAATCAGCGATATATAAAGATCCTTAATTTAACACATGTCTACATTTATTATGTTCTAAATTGGTAACTGACTGAAGTGTTGTAGAGCGTGTTGATGATTTAACTAGAAAAAATGAGTTTTATTCTGTACCCCGCTTTATTGACTTTATGATATACTTCAATAAATTCTACATACTATTAAATTATTAACAGAAATGTAAACCTTTTACTTCTGAATATATTGGACAGAATTGTGTGTAATGCGACTGTTTTCTTGTGTTAAAAATACTCTCTGTTTGTGATAGGGGGGTATTCCAGAATAAATTCAATGATAATATATGGATACTTGGGAAAGAGAAATAATTATCGTCGCACATTGATAGCATCAGCTAAGATACAGTCACATTATATCACTTCAAGTATTTGTATCAGACGCATCTTTTAATGAATAATTCATCCTTTTAGTTTTAAGGAATTCATACATTCGTAATTCTTGCTAAGAGAACGTTATGTTAGTTTTACTGTTTGTTTGAGTTATTGATTCACGTATTTTCAAAGTACAATAGCTTAGTTAGCGGTTTTTGAACGATGGATAATAATTGATGACCAATGCATTTATATTAGTGGGAACGCGAATATTGTATTTATCTAAATAACCTCAAGTTCTTAATCAGTTCGTTGCGTTTCTAACATATTTAATGTTAACCCCACCTCTACCTACAATTTAAAATACATAATAATAAGACAATTACTTTGGATCAAGTGATATTGAAATTTGATAAATCATTGCTGTCAAAATAGATCGTATATTTTCTTTTCTTCTTTATATGTTAGTAAATCCTTGAGACTTAAGTTTTCATACACTTTTCATACGAATGTTATATTAATAAGAGTAGTTACGTAATCTTAAAATTATGATTACGCAGTTTCTTACGGAATTTATTTATGTTTGTAAAGATTATGAATATGACAAAATTAGATGATTTTGCGATAGCAAACACGAAAAGTTTGATAATCCTACAACCATCAAAGAATACGAACTTTAAGATATAGTTACATTTATTATATCTCATTGTCCAAGGAAAACATACCATACAAGCATAGCACTCGAATAGTTGTACTATCATCACATTTTAAAGATAAATCAACCAAACAGTAAAATGTATGATAGAGAAACGAATAGTAATTTAACAAACTTATAAATAAAAGCGCACGATTAAACTAACGAACACGCCAACAAACTAATGTAATGCCTCTAAAGATAAATATCATAATGTAGGAATCACTATCTGAATGATTGACATAACCCTGATGCCCCTTTATCTATTTAATAGAACACGCTTTTATCAAATTTGAAAATTTAATAATCGTTTTTTTAGTTGGTGTTCTTTACTGCGTGTAATCCGATCAAATGCTTGTTTGATAAGTACACTTGAGGGGACAGTTCAAGATGAAGCCGAGGCATTCCAGCGATAAAATGAATAGATGAAAGTATGATCAAGAAGCAATGAATGCAAACATACATAAGGAGCACTTATTTGGACAAACAATTGCAATATCACATACCATTTCAGACACAAAATCTGAAATAATCCAGTCAGAAACAGTCACAAAAACACTTTTATGAACACATATGATGATAATCAAGTGAAAACGCCTTTTCGATATTGACACGTAATTCGTTATTCAACAGATGAGTAATCCAGTTCCACTGTGTGCGTGCGAATACAGACCACTTGCTGTTTTATATCTGCATACTGCAATCATGATGTATTTGGTTGCCACTTTGCATAATAATTTATAGAAAAATGTGTTTACTTCTGTATTCATATCGAGAGCTCCGAAGGTTCTACACATGCGGATTTATATGCACATGTGGTTCAGATTTTACACACCTAGAATTTTCTTTTTTATTAAAGCCAAAAAAACATAAGGGTCACACCGAATATAAACACCTTTTTAACCTGCATTATTGTTTTTATACTTCTTTTCAAAACAAACTATCTCCGTTTTTAAAAACAGTTCGCCCCCCCCCCCCCTTCACCTTCCTATGAAACATATACGATTCATCGTGACAGAGTTTCTTCTCTTCGTCTACCGCGGTCGCATTTTCAGCACTGCGTCCTTTAGTCCGTTCCAAAACTCATGCTCTCAATCGGAGTCAAATTTCTGTTTGGAGTTGATATAGACCAGCAGAATCTTGCTGTAGAAAGCCGTTAGAACCAACTTTATTATTTATCTTCAATAAAATATTTTTTATAGTACAAGTACGGTAATACAGTGTGTATGTTTTGCTTTGTCCGGCTGCCTAATTTTGTGACTAAACCTACCGCAACAACCCCTTTCTTAATTGACAAAGAATGTTTTCCTTTTTTTATTTATTGACTTTCAATAGCTGAGAAATGTCACACTTTCAGTGTCGACACCAAGTTTTTGTCCATGGGCAACTCAGTTTATCCTTCCAATTACGACCAATATTCTGGAAAAGGACTTCCTATCACTGAATCCAAAACACTTTCTGAAATATGTTCTCATTTCAAAACGGTCAGATAGACTCAATGTATGCCAATTGTCAGATCAATCAAGTCTTTTTCTTGTAGGCAGCAGTTATATTAACGGTATTTACAAAGCATTGTAGGCCAGTATTAAAAAAATCACCACGATAAAAAAGTACATTGAGCATAGTGTGATTATAACACAACTCACAACATACACAAGTTGACGGGGTGCTTTAATAGCACTCTTGGGGAACTTGAGTTCCGTGTGTGTTCACTACACACGCATTTAAGTTGAATTCAAACCAATGTGTGTCTATGATAAACAAAAAAAACACGCCTCTTTAACGTTAACTTCAACTTTTCTAAAAAAAATATTTTTCTTAAGAAATACAATAGCTCAGCAAGCGCGAATCTTGACATTATGAATATTGAAACCATAACAAAAAAACATAGAACAGTATCTTGCTTTACTTGCAGACACACTTAGCTACACATAAGCAAATATCATACAAGATATTATATAGGTATGTGATACAAACGAGGCTTGTATTTACCATTTGTATTATGAACTAATGGCAAGGCTACAAACTGACCAATTGATACACATCTAATGACTAATAATTACCAATGACTCGAACGCGACCACAAGAGGCATACCTTTAACAGTTGTTGAAGTACAATCTCCAGTACCGCCCTTACAGAGTCATGACACCTGCTTTAAGGGTACCCTATCATTAACAATACCTACACCATCGTTTTTGAACGACTGTCAAGCATAGTGCTGGCATGCGCATGCGTCGTCACAAACACTGCTGAGAGCTAAGTAAACTTTGATGAAAGCGGTACTGTTTGATTTATTAATGCGCTTCTTAGATTTATATTTTGAGGCTTCTTGAAGGATATATATGACAAACTGCACCTAAAAGCTTTGACTCTAGATTGGATCTTACTTATTGATGGAAATTTGAATATAAGTATGCACTTGCAGAGTAAGGAAGAATCAGGTCAGGTTATTACTTGTATTATTTAGTTCATTGATTAGAAAATAGATTTGTCATACCAGAAAAGGAGTTCATTGGTTCAAAGATTGTGTTTTTAGCTGGAATTCCATTACTTTTATTGTTTTTTCAGTTTTGTTGTTGATACTTTCTCAATGTTTTGCTCGAACTTTCAAGTTTTTCAACAACTAATGGACCTGCTTTATTTTCTCTTCGGGCATTATCTTAGACAGTAGTTGTTTGTTCGCCTTTGAATTCGTTAAATGTCTTGCACATTGTTGATTTATCGTATTAAGTACATTCAAAGAGAAGACAAAGACAAATACAGTATTAAGGAGAGCTGGAAATAAAGAAATAAAATAGTCTGATTAACCAATTATTATCAATATTTCTTGAAACTAAACTTTAATTAGGTCATTTTTCTGGAATAGAGAAAATCGGCAAACAGTTTGATAAAATTGAAATTCAAATATTTCATTTCTTAAAGATTACAATTCGCACATTCCATGAGTATTTCGTTTGCTAACTTTGCAGTAAGCTTATAAAAAGGGGTATGACTACAATGTGCAATAAAAATAGCATGAAAGAATGATCATTCAAACACATGTGACGAAATAACGGGAACAAAAATATTTCGGGAAAATTTTGTATTTGTTTGACCTGTTGAAGGGAATTTTCCCGAAATATTGTTGATTTTTTGCTCCCGTTATTTCGTCCCAGGTGTTTGAATTCTTTCATGCTATGACCCTTTGGTATCAACAATCTCTACACGAGATTAAAGATTAAACAAACCGGATGTGTTGACGGGACTTGGGTTGTTGGTAAAATGTTGTTTTTCTCTAGAAGTATTTCGAACACTTTCCAGGATGCATTTCCAAACTTACAAAACATACACTGATTCATGACTGGAAATAGAAACGCGACCTTCCACATTCGTATCCTTAGAGATGTAGGGTTTAATTTCCGTGTCCAACGAAAAAAGAACTTAAAAACTTCTCATCCATGTTAGAGATACAAAAAAAGAAACGACTATTCTATCATTTCAATGTATTTATAACACGTGTTGCCGGTATAATTTTGTCAAACGTTTTTTCTTCTCATATAATTAAGGGGAAATTACTCGACAAGCAACTGTGTATCAATGTAAAGAAAAAAATACAGTAGTGCACATGGCTCAAACAAGGTCTCTGGGACGAGATGAGAGGTAACTCACATTGAAAACAAATGAACACAACGTGGTCAGGGAACTGACCAGATGCCTGCAATCTGTATATGTAACAAAAGTGGCCGTTTATAAGAATCTTGAACTATCAGTTAAGACATGTTCTTGACGGGCCTGGTGAGTCAGCAGACATGTACAATGTTGGTAGACCTTAGTGTTTCTTAATTTTATTAGAGCAAAGCTTCACAGAAACCGAGATAGAAAGTATCTTTTATCATTATCTTAATTGTTTATTACCAGATCTTTTGTGCAGTTGGACTTAAAAATATTATAGAGAAAAGTACTAAAGACTTGTTAACCATGGACCTATTTAACAAAAGACTTTACTATAAATAATCATTAAATGATACCGTTCAAAAATACTTACCAAGGCCATGAACGTTCTTTCAAATACAATTTGAATCGTGGGGAAATTATGGAGAGTAAGACAAACCAAAGTCATGATTTCGTTCAACTACTAAAAAAGGCGAAAAATTCTAGACATAGTATATGTTTGTGTCTAAATTCTGGCAGAAGTTGTCTAAATAGAACTAATCATGATATTCATAATATCACTGTCACTGCCATAATTTACATCCTTTAATCACTTACTACATCAACTCTTGTCTGACATATTAGGAGCACCTGCCGCTGTCACAAGGTCACAAGTAGTTGACAAAGTGCCTACAATATAAATTACAACAATACAGTGATGATGCAGCGATTTGGCTTCACTATATTTTCTGTATCTCCTGACAATATTTTACAATGATGTTTCCCAAGTCAAAGATTTTCCACGTCTGAAAGTGTCCCGAGTTCAAGGGAAGCACATTTGTCTATGTTGCATTCATGTCTCATGATATTTACAACAATTCACAACAATTTTTCGTCGCGGACTTTTTGCTTATTCTTATAAATTCTATAATGTTTACCTTAAAGAGTTAAAAAAATGAGGTCTTAAATGTGTGAATATTTCACCACTGTTTTAAGTGAATTGCTTAAACAAATTATGTTGTGTGTAGAAAATGTTAACTTCACAGCTGTAAAATTGCATTGCTTTAAGGTAATAATTAATTATGGCTTTTTATACGTTTGATAGAAAAACTCAAACGCAAATATATACATATGTCTTTTTCATTAATGAACAAGTTCGCACCAAGTTTGAACGGAAGTTACTTTGTTGTTTACTATTTTGTTTAACACTAATTACAGACACATGTTTCAATTCCAGTAATAGCACATTTTCCAGATGCCCCCGATTTCGATCAATGTGAGTCATTAAGACTTCCTGTGGATTTGTTGATTTACGGCAAAAGTGAGCTGTGTAGGTGTGTTCCAAGTTATTTCTGTGGTTGACGTATAACTTATTATTACAAAATAACAAAATTCGCATGCATGAACTTACTTCTGTTGAATTTTGGTACATATCCGATCATTCACAAACAAATTATTGGATTTGAAATTTCAATTGTTTTTCTGGTTAACTTATGAACGAAATATTGTAAAAAACCACCTATAGGAACCTTAAAAAATAGTTTACCAAAAATTTCATTGTATATTGATTCCTACTGAGGTCATGCAAATGAGTACTCACTCATGAAATGGTGTAAAATTAACTAATATGACGCTGACCAAGGCCCCTGTACTGTTCAATTTACCATAAAAAATGTTTTTGTTTGCAATATATTGTAAGAAGACACTTTTAGGAACCTAAAAACATAGTTTGCCCAAAAAATCATGGTTTATTAAATCGTACAGGGGACATGCAAATGAGTACTCACTCATGAAATGGTGTAATGTTAACTAGCATGCGCTGGTCAAGGGCGTTATACGAGTAATTTTTTTCAAAACAAAATGTTAATTTTTGCAATACATTCTAAGAAAACACTTTTAGGAACCTAAAAACATAATTTGCCAACAATTTCATGGTTCATTGATTCGTGCAGGGATTATGCA
>JAUUEB010499963.1:0-10368 GCA_032362205.1 Clione limacina
TTTCCCCCCCCCCCCAATTTCAAAATCCTGGCTACGCGCCTGGTGGTGCTAGTAGCGTAAAATAATAATATAAAGGTGAGCATTCAGGAATGTAAGATCGTTACAGATGTCGTTAACGCATTTGATTCTTTATTTTAGTTTGTAAAATGAGACGTCGATTCTTTAAGCTGATCTTATAAACCTTTGCAATAGTCTAGACTTGCAGTTCACTTTGATAGAAGTGAACGTTGTGTTGAAAAACAATACGGGGTAATCTGAATATGTTTCATTGAAATTTAAAAAAAATCCACGATTATAATTAGAATTAAGGAAACACCAACCTCAGTTAACCTAAAAGGATGATTAAATATGAAGGGTGTTAGGTCATCCTTTCTCCACTGATTTGAAATCTGACGTTATTATTATCAAAACATTTGATTTTGTGAATAACTAGTGGCTTAGTACGCGGTCTTGCCCGGGAAGGATACAAAAAGAAAGAAAACACGAATTTGACCACCCTCTCTCTCTCTCCGCTATGCGAAAATATGCCATCACCCCCATTTTTTTAAAACATATTTTGAAACACCCTGTATTATAATTCACTTTTTGTTTCAGCTTTTGTTTACATTTTTCTTAATACGGAAATATGCATTTTTTTCACCAAAAGCTTACCCACACATCTGGTAATATCAACCAACATTTTGCTAAAGTTTCAGATCGATTGAGTCAAAATTGTGGCTGTAATCCCATTGCATACACACACATAAATAAATGAATAAACACACAGATTTTGAATCTTATTGTATAGATAACTGCCATTGGAAGAAGAATATATTTGATTAGTAATTTGATTTGCTTGGAAGAAGCTTTTTAGTTTATGTGTCTTTAAAACGGATTATTTTGAAAAATAGGTCAAGGAATATCAGTGGACTTTTGATGTATACAATATTATTCTGAGAGGTTTCTTATATTTCTAATCTTCTTTTAGTTTTTTATCTTCCGTAATCAGCTAACTGTTTCCTTCTTTTCAGAGTGGCTTAAGATGATTATGGTCGTAGCCTAAATTTTAAATCAAATGAAAAAAGAGTAACAAAGAAATGTTTAAGTCACCAGTTGAACGCAAAACGAAGTCGACAGTTCTATTGTAAAATACAGTTAATTGCTTCAATATTTCTTTGTTATCGAATATTTCAACTGTTTTGTTGTGTCTTTGATCAAATTGGTGGATTAGCGATCTCTTTGACATTCTCTTATTACATCTTCCCCCTGTAGTAGTAACTTTTTCCTTTAATATTTCACGCAACGATAGGATTCAAAGGGAGCAGAGTTTCACCTGTGGCGATTCGCTGATAAACACTTAAAGTACGCTCGAACTGTTTCTTTTTGATTCAAAGGCATTTTGCCTGGGTTTCTTTCGTGACCTCATCTGCCCTCCTGAGCATTTGAAGAAAAGTGGGTCAGTGGTGTGGCCCAGTGGTGATGGTGCCCTCCGTCTGAGACAAGCATGTTGTGTCTGGATATGACGTGAACATTGGCCCATTTAGAGGGGTTCCCGCTTTTTGTGGTTTCCCAGTCTCTGGGCGACCCTGTTAAAGAAAAGGTATCATTCTTGTTGTTGATAGTGACATGGTTTAAGGTAAATATGCACTTATCAATACAGGCTGGCGTTCTTTTGTAATATTTGCACTGTTTTGGGAGGTAACACATTGAATAAAGTCAGAATTCAGAAATTGAAGGGAACAACTATCTGTTAATTCTATTATTTGTATTTAGATTTCTCCATTTTTGAAACATATGATTATCATATGGTTCTTTGTTTTTATAAGGCCATTCATTTGAATATGACAGAACATAACAGAACAAGTGTTTTTGAATAAAGTTATTTTGTCTTTCATCATTTCTGTTGTAAAACCATTGCATTCGCCTATTTTATCTACTTCTTACTAAAGTTAACTGTTCCAGACAGACAGAGCCCTTTTCAGACTTTGGATATTTTATTCCATGTTGCCATTTTTGTCTTTGCAAAATTAAGATAGCTTAGATACACAGTTAGTATAGTAAGTTACAATGCAAGGTTCTGAAAATCCAATTGAATCACTTTTTTGACAATCCAGCACTAATTGAATTATTTTTTACAAACTATAACCAAGCACTTTTTGCTATGAAAGAATAAGTCCTTTAAAACTCACTTACAGACCCAGACAGAGCTCTGTGACATTTTCACAAGTTGGTTTATAAACAATTGTTTAAAACTTTGCAGCCACTTTGTTAAGAAAGAATCAAAAATTAAATTGTTGTGTAAGTTATAATGATGATTACCGTGGTGAGAGTTTACATATTCTATAAGTAGTTAAGTAATCACATGGAATTTTTATGTAATGTTGTCACAACTTCAAAGCTTTGCAAAGAATTTTAACTTGTTTACCTTCTCAACAGGTGTCAGACATTCTCATTTCTATAGTCTAAGATAAGTCTGTGACACCTCCTGGTGAATGATGCCACTTGTCGCACTTTGAAGTTTAAGGGTATTGCTTTGTAAAGGTGATATGGGGGTTTCCTATCAAAATATGTTTTTCACTCAATTCATTTTCCTCAACTATTCTACAGTTTAAAAAAATGAAGATTAGGACACAAATTTAAGATTTTCATGTGTTTAGCTTGCATTTTGTGAGACAGGAGTTCTTATGTGTTGTTCACTTTAGTTTAAAGGCTGTTTTCTCTAAACCATGCTTTTTAATACCAGGCTTGTAGAAGGTCATAACGTTTTCTCAAAACCATGTTTTTTGTACCAGACTTGTAGAACTACTCCATTTTTCGTCAACATGACTTAACTTTTGTTTCAGTTGTTCATGAGAGTGTA
This sequence comes from Clione limacina, assembly GCA_032362205.1. Lineage (NCBI taxonomy): Eukaryota > Metazoa > Mollusca > Gastropoda > Pteropoda > Clionidae > Clione > Clione limacina. Next base: position 2,840 of record JAUUEB010499963.1, read on the forward strand.
TAGATATAAAAAAATATGTTAAAAATCAATTTTAGAAATTTTCATCATTGACACATTTTAAATCTTTTACTAAATGCTTTATAGTTCCTATTGGTTAGTTAAGTCACTTTTAAAACCTATGATTTGCTGTTTATCAATATAATACTAAACAATATTTCTTTAAAATTTATAATATCTAAATAATTAGTTTTTTGTAAACATCTGTCCATTAAAGCACTATCTGTCAACTGTTTTAAAATTAGAATTACGTTGACAACAACATAAGTGTAATACATGTTCTACCTATGTAGCATGGTTAAAGTGCTTAAGTGCTAAATCCAAACCCCACCTGCCAGAAGAAATGACCAGTACTTTGGTAAAATGTAAACAAGGAACAATATTCTTCAATACTCTAACTGGCCAAAGGCAATATGCTAAGACTTTGAGGGCTATAACACTAAGAACACTTAATAAGTCAGTCTCTTTGAAATGGACCTCTGACCAAAGGTTCAGCATTTGATACTCACTATTTCAATTTAACACAGTATTACCATATTGTTATTATATTTAGGAAAAAGGATGCCCATTAGAGATTTTTTATATACAATATGGCTGTCCACTTGTTACATAATTTTGTGCAGAATGGATGCCCTTGAATATATATTTTTTCAAGGGATAGTATAGTGCACATAAAATTGCTGACATTATCATTATGTCGAGTTAATAACAAAAAAACATTCCCCTTCCCTCTAAAACAAAATACTGCAGTGTCTATTCATATTCATGATACTAAGTTAAAGTATAAAGTCAGTTGGATCTGGGTCACTGTTGTGTCTCTCTTATTTTCACTCCCAAGTTTTGTATTATGGGGTACGTCTTTTGAACGCATGCCAAATAGAGATATTTTTCTAACATATTGTTGTATATGTTAAACGACCTACCGAATATGCATATCAGAATTTTTTTCAAGTAATTTTTGTTTTTACTGAACTTTCCTTTAATTGCCTTTCACTGAATTGTGCATTATTTTCTATATAACTCACTAAAATTTAGGGGCCTGGTTGGGTAGCTTTGCAACACATTTTCGTCATTTTCAAACATTGTATACCTAATGCTAACTTTTAAGGGATCCTAAAAAAAATCTAGGTCAAACATCTTTCCCTAGTTGTATACCAAAGATCAGTTTTTATTGTTCAAATGCAGGTCTAAATTGTGAAAGATTTTATGTGTTGAATTGAATTACCGACCAATGATTTTAATTTGTTGTGGTCATAGTTATTAAGAAATGTCAAAGGCTATCATTTGCTGGTATTAAAAATTTAAAACAAAAACTTATTTCCAGATTATTAATGAAACTTGCGGTTAGAGTATTTTCAAAAATATAAAAAGTGTTTGAATCAATTCATTGGCATACCACTAAACAGCAAATGTAAATTAATAAAGTTTTTTTTTCTCTTAATCTGTGCATACTTTACCCCTTAACATCCATGCCATATGAACTAATTTTTTCTGTTATATAATGAAAATATGAGGCCATACAGCTTTCACAGAACTGATCCATGTTTCAAGAGATTGACCCCCTTTATGAATATTTAATGATTGAATCCCTGCATTTTATGCTTTGAAATTTGTGGAAATAAGTTTTTAGTAAAAAAAAAAAAAGAAGCTTACAATAAACGTTGCCTTACTGGCATTATGAACTTTGTCTTTATTGCTTAGTTATAAAAATTCATGTAATGCAAAGTCATTAATTGATACATTACCTTGTTCAGTTTTTGGTCTAACAACATACTTTGGCTATATTGTACGTTTTCCAAGGGCACTAGGGATTATGTTATAACAAAATTAAGCATGCAATTTCTTGTATATATATGCATCTTATTTAAACCTGTGCTGTCTCTTTACATAATGAAGTATAATTTTCATCCTTCTTTATTTCATTTCTCCTTTAGAATGGTGGTCGAGATGGGTATGGAGCAAGTGCACAGACAAATCTACCATCGTTTGGTTCAGTCACTCCATGTGTAGAGCAATTCCCTTGGGCTAGCTTTGATCATAGGACTGTGCCACAAAATCTGCACAGTTCCAGCACCCACCATGGTATGGCAGATTTCCCACAACCGCCTGTCAATAATAAATTTTGGGCAAGCTCACAACCCATGGAATATCTTAACAACCAAGTAATGAGCCAGTCTGCCTACAAGCCAGGCAATGGTGCAGTCATGGCTACAGCAAGCCATCTGCCTCTACCTTCACTACCACCTAATTCGTCTTTCAACCATGCATACTCACAGAGCCAGAATGTTGGCTTTTCAGGGTCACAGCAAAAACTTGCATCTGCTCAATGGTCACATACTAATCAAGTGCACAATGCCTCTGGCCAGCTGTATCAAGGGCTCCCAAACCAGAATACGCCAAATTTCTACACTCCTCACCAATTAGGGCTCAATAGGTATGTTTCACCAAAGTCCCAACCTTCGCAGAATCATGCAAAATCTCAGGCTGCAATCAATTCTCCACAAATATCACCTCAGATATCAAGTCGATTGCCACCATTTTCTTTATTTAGTGGGAAGCAAACTCATAATCAACATGATCAAACACATTCATCAGCGGCAGCTTCTGTACATGGTAACGATGTATACTATCCAAACACTGGTTTGCCGAGTCAGCTTACTTCAAGCAAATCTTCTCTCCCAGTAACATCTGTTTGTAGCAACTCAAATTTCATTGTGCAATCTCCAGGCATTAGTCGTCAGCCTCAAAAGTTTACAGTACTACATGTTCAGAACTCAGAGTATAATAAAAATGCACTTACACAAATGCCATCAAATCAGTTAAATTCCATACAATCTTGGAATACATCACAGAAAGTTGAACATCCTAACATTTCACAAAGTTCTCAAAAAGTCATAGTTATAAGCCCAACTTCAATTAAAACAAATAACTCTAGGCCACAATCCAACCAGACTGGACAAGTTTTGAATGAGCGAGGTGTGAGTTTAAGTAATGACCCTGGAGTAAATGTTCGTCTGAGAGTTTCAGAAACTGTTTCACATAATCCACACCCATCTCCTGTTTATATAAAAAACGTACCAACCAAAGGGTCTACTGAGTCATTAAGAACAATGCCTCTCCAGTTTTTAGGACTCTCACAAACTTCTTCCATACCTGCCAGACATAACTCCAGTCTCACATATTCAGTGCCTTCATCAAGATCTAGTCAAAGTATCTGCTCATCACAGTCATCTCCTAAAAGTCATTTGTTTTATGAGAAAAATCTGCCTACATACGAATCTATTTCCATAAAAACTGGGTCAAATATTGCAAAAGAAAAAGAACTACAAACTACCAATGTAGGCCGTACTGTTAATACAATTTCAGAAAATACCATCAAGAAATATCAGTTGCTTTCTCAACACTCTACAAGAATTTTGCCCATCCAAAGTGAAAGAGGTGCACCTGATTCAGTCAGTGCCTTGAACTTAAACTCTCAACATTTCTCAACTAAAGACCATCAAAATAACTTGCATAAAGAAATATCAAACCTTACCCCACATTTTATTGAAAGGAGCACAGAAATAGGAAATGCTGAAGTCAATTCTTCAAATTTCCCAGGAAATCAGGGAAATGAAGATGAGTGCTCAGATAGATCCGACTCGCCTTATGATCCTATTTCTCCAGGCTTCCTTGCCAGTTTGTCAGCTAAAAAACCAGATCATATAGCCACTCAAATTCAAGAATCCACTAGAAACAAATTGCCTGACCAAAATAGATCAGTTGAAGTCAAGAGAAACTCTGAGAATTCTTGGTCTCAGATAAACATTCAAAGTCCTGGTGTAACTTCTGCTAGACATCAACAAAATCAAAAGTTTCACTATCCAACTCCGCCTATGGAAGATGATGAAGATAAGGCAGGATTTTCTAGTATAGACATTACACCCATACATTCATTTCGTTCACAAAAGGATAACAATTTTGAAGAAAGTAGAAATAATTTGGCCTCTGATAAAGGCAATTCAGTACCTACGCCACCAAACAGTGCAGGGCAAAGCTCATCTAACCCCTTAGATTTAGCTTTGACTAAAGATGTTCAAAAAAGTAGAATTTTAGAAATAATTGCATTTGAAAAGGAGAAAGCTGCTAAAACATCAAATGTCACTGCAGGAGAGCCTAGGAAGAAAAAGAAAAGGAAAAGGCCCACTTCAGAAAACAAAGGAAATGACAGTAATCTCCCTTGCGGAGTACAGGATCAAACAGATATGCAGCATCTACAATTTCTTGACAATAGTAACTATGGCTTTGATTTTCACCAGGGTTCCGTGCATCAGTCAGGTAACATAGGACATGGGGCAGTCAATTTAAATGGGTATTCCAAATTACATCAGTCTTCAGAAAACAGTATGCCCCATGATGTTGATAAAAGTCGTCATATATCAGTAACAAGCAAACCACACTGTGCTTCAGTCTTTCAATACTCTGGTGGAAATAACCAAGTTAAGGGCTACAAAAATTCTGTTTCAAATACATGGTCTGTGAAACAACAGCAGCAGCATCCTGTAACTGTGCCTAGCAGCTATGATAATGTGCCTTTAAAACAGTGCACTCAAGTGCAAAGAGGTCTGCTGCATAACCAATCTAGCAGCAATAGTGACAAATACCCAACTAGCTCTAATTGGCCTAACAACACTTCAAAATTTACAAATGTATCAAAACCAAAATCGATTGTTGGATCGGATACTAAAAATCTCAACAATACTACCACACACCAAGCCACACAAATCCAACATGACCCATATGCTTTCACGGAACCTGATCCAGATGAATGGGAAAAAGTGAAACCGCTCAATAGATCTTACTTTTCCCATTCAAACAATACCCAAGAGAATATTCAAAGTAAACAACAAGAGGCTTTACACTCAGTTACAAACCACGAGAAATCCATTCAAAAAACTCAAAAGATTAAAGGCGTCATTCATAGTAGTGATGGTAACTATTCATGTGTTGAACCTCAATTGATTCAGAGTCAGGATCTGTCTCAAAGTCAGCATGGAGTTTATGGTCACGTTAATCATCAGACCCAGTATTTTGACAATGGCAATGGCTCTTCTTTCTCTATTCGCCCTAGGCAGTTGATACCTCAGGGTCAAAATTTGCAACACCCTTTTTCTAGAGCAAATATTTTCTCTAATGAACAAGCTAATGAGCGTCATGTTCGACAACAAGTGTATCCACAAATGAATGAGCCTCAAGTTCAACAACAACCCTATCCACAAATTAATGAGCCCCAAGTTCAACAACAACCCTATCCACAAATTAATAAGTCTCGAGTTCATCATCAACCCTATCCACACATTAATGAGTCTCAAGTGACACAACAACCCTATCCACAAAATAATGAGCTTCAAGTTCCACAACAACCCTATCCACAAATTAATGACCCTCAAGTTCAACAGCAACCCTATCTACACAATAATGAGCCTCAAGTGACACAACAGCCCTATCCACAAAATAATGAGCTTCAAGTTCCACAACAACCCTATCCACAAATTAATAAGCCTCAAGTTCCACAACAACCCTATCCACAAATTAATGATCCTCAAGTTCAACAGCAACTCAATCCACAAATTGGCCTTCAAAGTACAACCATGACTATACCCAATGATAATCATGGAAGTTCTCTACCCTCCCTCACTCACACCATTCATCGGCTTCAGTCGAGTATTCATGATCAGGGTCCTCCTGGCACTTCTCCTCAAAAGACTATCAAAATGCCAAAGGAAAAGAAGATCCGTCGTAGCCAGATTTCTGCTAAAAATAATCAGCTCTCTGGCTTCAAGAAAAATTCCCCAAAGAAACAGAAATTGCATAGCCTTAAAAGTTCTTCTCAGCAAGGTACATTTTCAAACATTGAGCACAAAATTAACGGGGTCAACGTGAAGGCAGAAGATGCTAGAGTCAACCCAGATTTAGTAAATCGCCTGGCCAACAATCTTGCTGAAGTATCTGACTGCAGTTGTTTGGGACCTAATCGTAAGTATTATATGCTATGTATATGAAGTAGGGAAAAATTAGATGGTGGTGTTTGTTTTAAAAAAATAGCATTAAGAATAAATACATCTCTTTATGATGTGATCCAAAAAGGTAAACAGCTTTTTAAAGGGATAACTTAAATAATGATTTTTGAATAAAGAGGTAAAATGATTTTGTAAAAAAAAATAATGTCAGAAAATAATAACCAAACATCAAAAAATCAAAATATATCGAGTCAGATATTCAAATTATCTCATTTAATTTTTGTGTGAAAAAATTAGATTTAAATTTTATAAAGTATACAAAATAAATAAATTTGTGAATAGACTCAAAATTACCAAGACAAGGAAAAGGAATTTGAGACAAATCTTTGTTTGAAATTGTTCAAAACATACATTTTTACTAGTTAGTGTTCTGCTGCCATGGGAAGGGCTGTCCCCCCAAGTTGTGGAGTGAGTCCATAAGAGAGTATTTCAGGATCAAACCTTTAAAATAATTCAGAAATTAGGAATGTTGTTTAGTAGTATTTCTCAAATAGATGGTGACAAAATTAACTACATTCACATATAAATCATAATGACAGTGATAAGCACAAATTCAAAAAATGTGTGTTAGAAATTTGGATAACTTGGAATGACTCAAACACTTTTTAAAACTTCAATAATTGAAAAAAATATGTTTTGAAATCATTGTACTTTTGTTTATATATGCTTTTAAATTTCTGTCCATAGATATACCAAATCAAAGTATAGAAGGTCCTTATTACACTCAGTTAGGAGCAGCTAAAGACATACCAGGGATACGGACTATCATAGAACAAAGGTATGTAATGTATAATTCATCAGTCAGACATAATAAAATTTCAATGTAAAAACAATGGTCTTAATCACAATTCTTATAGGTGACCGGTGATGTTATTGTTTTGAAGTAAACAACGCAGAGCACACCTAGCGGATGAAGGCAGAAGCAAGAAAAATAACAAAGAATAAGTTATAAAAGGGTAATATTACTCTGAAGGCTGTACACTTATATGATCACTCAGACCAAATTTTAGATATGGTTTCGATAGGAAATTTATTCGGCTTTTTAACAATGTCAATTATATTGACCTGGTAATGTAAATAAAAATGTTCAAGAGGAAGTAAATCGATACATTTTTAGATCTAAAACGTAATTTAAAAAAAAAAATTTGAATCGGTTTTTGATTTTATTTTTTTATATCATAGATTAGACCAATATCTTCCTTGAGATATTTTTTTTAGGTTCTTGGAGAAATGACAAAATTATCTGTGAAAATCACATTTCTTAATATTTTTGAAAACACCCTGACAATTCTGGTTATGGTTTTGTTATTACAAAATTGTAGTTTATGTCATTACATTTATGTAGATACGTTTTTTTTAAAATATGTTGATGCATACGGGAGAAACCACTTAAAGTAAAATTGATAACCAGAGTTCTCGAGTAGTAGCGGTAGTATTGAGTATGGAGTACCTACTTGGATACTCCCGCTACTG
>JAUUEB010499974.1:0-10368 GCA_032362205.1 Clione limacina
TTGAATAATGCTTTTAATAAAAAATAATTCGAGTTTGTTTTGCTATTATAGGTAATCATTGTCATATTCAATCTATTAAACTGCTTTTTTCACAAAAATATTCTTTTCAAGTAATTTTAACACAACTTTCGATATTCTCTATCCATTATAGTTAATCAGAACATGGTATACCGAAATTAAACTTGGTGATTTAAAAAACAGATGATGAACAAATATTGTAAATAGTTCTAGATATAAGATGTGTGAAACATAACATTATGCTCAAAGCGACTTGAGTTTATGTATTCACTTTTACTCTGCTGCATCCATGTTAGTTCAAATAAAAGAAGAGCTAGATTTGAGAAGTATTGAAGACCGCGACGAACATTTCAATTTGTTTTAAATCAGTGAGTAAAAAAAGTGTTAGCTTTACTTTTAAAAGTGACATATTCAATATCTGTTTAACGATCCGATAAGATCTCGATTTAAGTTTTTCGGCATATTTAAAGTTATTCATAATTGACTTGCTTACTAGGACGTCTTATTTCAAGTTGTCGCCTTTTTACGAGGGACAATATATGTCATCTAAAACAACAAAACACTTTTTTCACAAGATGACATATTATTATCAGTAACCAATCGATCATCTACCATTCATGTTTGCTGTTTTGTTCATCATATTTATGTAAACAAAATATGTGAGGTGTAGCCTCGTAAATCCTAGTTGTGTCATTATATTATCGTTTGAACAACTTTTTGTAGTGTAGGTTTCTGCAAAGGAAAAGATCGACTTTTTTTCTAAAAGCAAGGATTAGTTAAGATTGATGAGAAGCATGGTAAAAGTGATCTACATACATCTCAGAAGAGTTTCCTGCTTGCATAATTATAGGAAGTGACGCTGTTTTGTTTTATTTTATTTAGTAAAGTATAAAGCCAGATAACAGAGGAGTTATATTCCCAAAACATGTGACATTGTATTTTGTGATTTGATTTATTTATTTGTCCTCCAAACCATAACATGTATTTCAGACAACTTAAAAATTGAAGGTCATTTCCATAAACATGTCGGTGTAATAACCTAATGCAATCTTCTGACTCTAATGCACTTAAAGTTTACATGAAAGTAACAAACAATTTGTATTTTCTTGAAGGACAAAATTATTATATAGATATTTCTGAAGCAGACTTTTGGGAAATATATTGGGCCTTTTGCCAAGGGCATAGCCATGAATGGGGAGCTGTTTAGAAAGAATACACATACTCAATTTTGACTAAAGCGTTTGGGGATAAGGGGCATGCCATCTGAAACGATAAATATCCAACACTGTGCATTTAATGGCATTTGCTGTTATTATTGGTAACCCAAAAGTTGTATTTGAGTTAAACGAAATATTTGTTAAATATGCTATCGCTGACTGGAACTGTCTTTACTATGTGCATAACATTATGTTTGTTGCTTGTAACTATTTTCGGAATGTAAACCTACGTTGACAACGAATTGTGAGTTGCCTAGTATACTTGTTTCATATATCATAGTCTGTTCAAGTTAAAAATGCGAATTTATACTACACTGCAGTGTACCAATCTCGGCGCTGTATAAAATGCTGGTATACGCTTATTGTTGTTAGTTTTGTTCCGTGTCGAATCCCAATTAAAAAAAGAGTTATTAATGGTTATGGTGTTTATCGACAGTCTCAGAGAAACGTTTGAATTGGGAAAGCTAATTATTTATCATGTGTACAAGATACTGTATTCAGCTATATACCGTTTCAGTCGACACACGAAATGCATTTCTTAAGATTTTTTAAATCTTCGACAGCTTTACGCTTTGATGCATCAACAATTACTCAAGTTGTATTTTCTCATTAAAACACTCTAAAGAATGCATTTATATCAACTAAAGTAATTAAAAAAAATACGATTTGTGATTATGCAGACTATTTCGTTACACGACAGTATTTAGTAATCTAAAAAACAATATGTTTCATTTTGTGTGTTTGGATTCTTTTTTTGTTTTTGGTAATGTCTTATACAAAATATTTGTTCTCAAAATATTGAAATTACTGTGAAACTTTATTTTTTTAAATTCCAATATTATAATTTGCAAATAATATAAGTATGTGTGATTGCCTACTAGCTTCTTATTTTTACCTCAACAGGAAAAAAGAAAGGTTGAAAAGGTGAACCTACAATTATACAGGTCGAGGCACATATCAGGTATGCTGATCATATTGTTTTTATTGATGGGTCGCGTGTTTCAATTTTGTATTGGACCTGTTAGAGCTGACGTAGAGTAGATCTGTTTTCTGAATGTCATACACGTAACATGTGGCAGTTGTCACGATTGGTAAATAGTACACTAAAGGCCAATGCCACGTGCATTATCTTAAAGTTGTCATATGCTCTAATTATAAATATACATATGTATATATAAGCAAGCAAGTACATATCACCTAGGCACCACAAGAACAAAGCATACTAAAAATGAACAAAAAGACATATAAGATAACGATCTAACTGTAATTTGCTCTGATATATGTATGCGGGCGAACATTTAGGACATTAAACGTTGCTTGTTCAAGAAGGAGTCGAGTTCGGTGTTTTTGTATCTACTGTTTATCTCTCAATTCACATGAACTCGTCCCTGGTGCGGCGCCAGCTATTATAGTGTTGTTCTTCAACTAGTATATATATGAATATATATATTTAATATGAATATAATTAGTATACTCCATTAAGTTTGTATTATATTTGGCACTCTTTGCTTTATGAGATATGTTCTTTTTGGTGTTTTTGTTTGTTCATGTTATATATTTTTAGGAGGAGTGGGACCTTAGAGAATCATTGGTGTGTGTTTTATTTAATTTATTTATCTCATGTTTTGTTTATTTATCATTATCTGATCTTCATGAGCATCGCATGCCAAGGTCATATATGATTAATGAAAAAAGTGTACGACCGAACGTTGACATATTATAACAAGCCATGCGGCCACCGCTTGTGAATGATATCAATCAATTAATTATTTCACTTCTTATGTCACGAGTTCATGTTCAATTACAACACAAACATAAAATATGGACACATACATATCAATAGTTGTGTGAGATTAAGCGAATAATGATATAACCCTCGACCTTTTTGTGCTTTTCAGTTTTTTAACGGTTTAATGACTTGCAAAATGTCGTGTTTTGAACTTATTGTTACAGTTAATCACTGTACAATGTCGATACCTCAAAATCACAATGATAGACTGTATGTTGACATATAAGATTTAAGCTTCTATATACAATGTATCTGTAGATATATAAAACTATTCGAACATCCCTACGAGTAATTATTGACGTGTTTTAAGCAAAATTATAAGGAAACTTGAAAATCACAATTAGATTATTTGAAGTAAGAAATAGCTTGGAATACCGATTGTATACATGTTATTGACCGTGTTTCCGAACATGGCTGTGAACAATGCAAGTTACAGGCAGTGAATTACGTTTTGAACTGGGTTTTATACACTCCATTAAACTTGGTAGTGCCAAAGGCAGTGAATAAGTCTGTGGATAAAAAGGTTTGCAGAGTAGTGAAGAAATTAGTGAAAAGGCAGCACACAATCTATTTTACAAGACAATGAAAGACAGCAATCAGTTCGGCAGTGAACAGAGCATTGATTAGGGTAATGAACATGGTAGTTAAAAGACCGGTTCATAGCATAGTAAACAATACAATGAGCAGTGCAGTTAGTAAGTTATTAAAGTAAATAAGATAGTGAAAACACTTTAATAATAACATGAACACATATAAAAATGTGTTTAAACGCATAACGTCTTTTACACTTGTTTGTATTTCATGAGATAAACGAAAGAATTGCGCTTACTTTTATTCTTTGCGCAAAATTAGTATAGCATCTGGAATTTCCACATTGTACATTTAAGTCCGTTGTGGACATAGTTGCTCCAATCATATACAAAAACAAATGCCCCTTCTTGTAGTCTGAGGATAATTTTGTTGTCATTAAATATCTTTTAAATCGTAAGAGTAATGACAAGAAAGTTGTATTATGACGTTTGCATTTCTACATTACCCTTGAGTGACTCACTTCCTTTATTTCAATAATATCCCTGGTAACAGACGTAAGAGTTCTTTATCCCTTCTAACCATTGGTATTCTAAGTGATGAGTTATTCTAAAAGATGTCTGATTGACTCAGTGAGAACACATTTTATAATTGAGCTGTTTTGCGCGGTATGACAGTGAGCCACAACAATTTCACACCTAGGTAAGATTTAAAATGGATAAAGCTGTTGAAAATGGGTAACTAGGATAACAATTCCATTGCGTTTCTGTCTTAAGATATGTTTCAAACATGCAACCTGTTGTCAAGATAACTACTTCGTGTTTTATTATTCATAACCGATAATACAGTTAAAGTGTTCATGAACAAATCAAGACCATTATGAATACTAAAGGATTCATAATATTAAAATACAGAAATATACTCACTTGTAGTTTTTCACTTCCCTCTTTATTACATCGCCTTTAAAACTAGAAGCATGTATACTCGTATAGAGTACAACCACGAACATCAGACAAAAGTAGCAAAGAACATATAGCAAAATACTCAAGGGCTAGGACAGTTGAGAAAAATATGTTTAGAGGGTCCCTAAAAGAGGCTGTGGTTAATACTTCAGGGTAATAATCCCAACTGAAGTTAAAGAACGTACCTGAACATCATAAAAGGGACATAACTCTGTCAAAATGTTCTTTTTTTCAAAAAGTAAGATAAAAGCTTTTAGGAAATTAAGAATCAAGCCTATGTGCAAGATTTTAGATATCTATCTTTGACGATTGGACCAAAGCGTGTTCGCAAAAAAATAACAAATTCAAAGGGGGCATGATTTCCGGGTTTTAAGTCTAAAAATGTGACACAAGCGTGTTTTTGCTATATTAACAACGAATCAAAAAATTGTCATGATTTAAATAGTAAACACGATTACACAGACACACATACATACACACACACTCACACACACACACACACACACACACACACACACAGACATACAAGAACAATTTTCTTTAGAAACTTGTGAGAAGGCTCTCGGACTATTTAGCTTCAGAAACTAATACCACACATTGAAGATATGCTTGTCGTTTTGATCCTAATGTGTATATATATATATATATATATATATACATAGAACGGGTCGTGCTTTGCCTAAATATATTGGATCGCTTGTAAATGACGTGGAACGTGATTCGCTTTATGAGTGTTATAATCGTCTCCAGTGACAGGTATTTGGAAAGTATTGAACAAGGGTCATGGGTGTACTGTCTTAAGGTTTTTTAAACACGTCAAAACTGTGCACAAATACTGACATATTTTTACTTAGTTGCATGGATTTAGTTCATTTTCTTTTTGCAATACTACTTAACTGTCCGATCTTCTCATATAACGTGTATAGATATTGATTTTCAGCGCTTTTACCAACATTATAAAACATAGCAAACATTGACGAGGTCTCCCGAAGACTTCTAGAACTACCATTTAGAAACAACAAATTGGCTTAGGTGACTCAAAATTGAAAGTAATACAAAAAAGGAAACAACAGTCAACTACCCTCTGGGTTGAACATTGTATTTCCTGTATCTGGATTCATATATCGTTTAAGTTCAGCGGTAAGAGCACCAGTTTACTTGCGTGAGTACGTGTTTACCCATAAGGGCAATGCGTTTCATAACTTTCGAACAATAGTGTGGTGTAATTCAATATAGCACACACTGAAGATTACCGAGATATTAGTGTTAGTTATCACTGGACGTGACTGATTTATTATGATATTGTATAAAGACGCGCTCATTGATTTATGGCTTTTAGAAATTTGAAAATATTCACCGAGCATTCATTCTCCTTCCACTTTTTTTCAATCTATGAAAGATACCTTCCAAACAAGATGGCTTTGGTAAGAAAGCTTATAATCCAAGTTCAATGGGTTTTCCTCACATCTGAAAGGTTACCATTAATCTAAGTAAGGGAAACAAACATAATTAGCAAAAGGTCAAGATCCCTGTAGACCATCACGTGCAGAGTTAACATTAAGACCCAGACATTGTATGGTCACCGGTCAGTAACTGAATACTTGAAGGTTATCTGGTCTGGGAACTCTTCTGGGAAATCTACAGCTAGTTACAATGTCTAGAACAAACTTCATGTCGCAACAATAATCGACTATAAACATAACATAGTCATGATAACGACTTTTGCAATCATCTTATCCACCATTGGGTAAACTACTTTTTTCATCTTCCCGGCGCGGTTAGAATCTCTGGCTGTGAGGCTACATGAATATAAGCAACTGTTTTTGACGTTGCTCCGAGGGTTATATCATTGTTTAAATTATTGGTGTGTATACACATTTTGCGAACGCAGTCATTACGAATTTGTTCGCAAAATGTGTATACACAAATGCGTTGATATTAGTTAAACAAGAAAAAAAACACTCCTTTCCTAGTCACAAACTTTAAGGAATAACTACGCAACTATTGTAATATATTTAAACGTTTTGCAACAAGTAAAAGAAAGATGAAAACTAAATAAAGTAAGAGGAATTCACGATTAGTTTTGTTTTGCGCAAAATAAAAAAGAATAGTTCTAGGAGGATCGTAAACTCCCTTCTCCTGCAAAGACATATTTTATATATTATGTTGGACTTGTGTATGGTGGTCATTTGCCTAAGCTAGTCACCTTCGACTTGAAAAAGAAATGACACAATGTGCTCTGTTTATCAATTGGTTTTGTTTTTGGGCTAAAACATGATGTGTGAGTGGTAAGCTGCCCCGACAACAATATAATTCAATTTCTCAAATCGTTAGAGGTTGTCGTTCAAAAACAATGTTATTGTGTAACACGACTGCAAACTATCAAGCGACATATTGATGGTTTAAGGCTACTCATGTTTTGAAAATCAACTCAATCTGGGTCAACCGATAAACTGATAGCATTATGTAAAAACAATTCCAGTAAATGTGATGTAAATGTTAAGCTGCTTTTCATTCACCATTTCAAGACAACTTGACACCGTTCTTTACTCGCCTTGGCAGTATTAATCGTTTGTTTGGTAATTTATTCATTGCTTAGTCTTAACGCTGTCATTGAACCAGGCAACATGGCTATTTACAATGTCAATTTCCTCCTGACATCTCTTGATACGGCAATCCCAGTGATCCATCTATCACGTTTACGCAAACAAACTGGGTGATCTTTGACTGGTCATTTCCAATCTGTAATGTTAACACACAAAGATGTCGTTCGCCCATGGTAATTTATATTGACTGAGTGAAATAATGTCATAATTGCGGACTTAAAGATCTTTTAGGATGTCGCTTGGTGATAAGATTGTATGTTGTTCTCTGTCATAACGCTAAAGAATATCAGGTGTATTAATTTGATTTAGACTCACAATTATAAACACAAGTATGATGAACTGTGACTTTATTATAGTTTTTTTAAGAATCAAAAACGCAGCCTGGGATCCCTAAAATAGGACAAGCATAAACATAATTTAGTAAGTGTGACAGTGAATATGGCATTAAACAGGGCATCGAACAGTGTATTGAGCACAGCAGTAAACATTATGTAAACGGGGTGATACAAAAGACACAGGATGACGTAGTAAAGAATGTTGTAAACAACGTATATAATATGGTAGGACAGTTCATACGATAGTACTGGGCGGTAACAAGACCAATAACTATGCAGTGAGAAGACAATGTTTTTGTGTAAAGAAAACACTCAAAACATGACATTGGTGAAAAAAAATGTATTTCAATGAATAATATAATAAAATAAATGAAAATCTCCGCACACAATTTTTCATTACATATTATTGGTTTACCATCTCATATTTCCACATTCTAAATCAATGTTCTTTGCGGACAGAGTGGCTCAAATGAAATCAAATAACAATTTATTTTCAGGGTGTCTGAGACTAACTTTGTTGTCTTCCTATATCCGTTAAATCGGTATACGGATGAAAACCAAACTGGGGTTTGACATTTAAATTTCTTCATTTCCCTAGTGTGACTCTCGTCCATAATTTCAATATTCTACATGGCGAGAGACGTGAGAGTTATTTATCTCTACACAGTATTGATATTTTGAATGTCTAAACGAGTTATTGCACAAGATGTCTGACTTTGTGTGACTTAAGGAAAAGTCTTACACAATGAAGGGGTTTCGAGTTGTCTGGAAATGAACCAAAACAATGTCAAAACTAGTTTAAAGCTTTCAACAGTGTCAACATAGGATTAAAATGCAATTAGATTTTTTGTCTTAAGATATGCAGTCTGATGTAATACAAACTTTTGAATTGTGTGCTATTTGCAATACTAACTCTAACACAAGATTGCTCCTGTAGGGAATCTTAAGATCCCAGGTCCATGATTCTTCTTTACATCTGAAAGATTGTCATCAATCAAAATCAAATTAAGGAAATTTACAGTTTGCTTCTCTAGGAAATCCTACAAATATACGTCTCTGGGTCTTCTTCATATCTGGAAGATTGCCATGTATCAACATATGGTTGAGATACTTGCTAGTTATTAATTAAATGCATATTGATTGTTTTGCCTAAATATTGATTCTGTCATAGCCGATGGTTATAAATAATAAATCTCTTTTATGAATGTCATACGTTTTAGTTCTTGGTATTGAACACACAAGCAAGATCACTAATTAGTTTTACTTAAAAGTGTGCACGAGGAGTAGTAGTAACATATGTTCAATTGCTATTTCAAAGCTCATTATACTGACAACATAAAAAACATTTAAGTTAGCATATAAAGCAATTGGGTAGTATTCTAAATACATTTTTAAGCAAGAAATCACACTACTTTAAAAACTCTTTTCAAACTTCTTGAATCTGCGTCGATTTGAAATGGCTCAATGTCAATGTGATGTTCAAATACAAAACGACAAAGACTAAATACTACCATATTTTGCAATAATAAAACAACACCACATGGAGTTATTATTTCAAGCTGACGTAAACTTCCTTTGAGTCTGAGATCGATATAATAAAAATTGTTGCTATAAATATTTACACAACATGAAAATCCGACTTGGAATTCAATTTTATATTTCGATAAAAAGCGCACTGCAATCCTTCTTCAATTCTCTTATCCTCTTCAATCACAATTTTATCATCTTAACAATAATGGCTTGATAATGTCTCATGCTACACTGTAATTTAACTTGAAAAAGTTCCCCGCAAGCATCTCCTTCAATCGCCCAAAGGTTTGTCATGTAGTGCTTTTATTTACTCGGGAGTTTGAATAATGCGAATTTCATTACAGTAATTCAGGTTTAGCGGTTAGAAAGTCATCAGACCAAGCCTTTGTAAGGCAGTTTACGCGGTTGTTAACTTAAAGGTTGATTGATGAACAACGAATATAATAACATTAAAAAACATGTATTTGTCCCAAAAGTCACATCTCTGTTGTTTTTCACAAATGCATAAAAACAAAGGTACATAGAATATGTATAAAGCAAAACATTCACCCAAAATCTAAACTCACCCATTCAAATATAATAAAAATCATTATTTCACAGTTTGAATAAGTATACAATTAAAACTTCATATAAACCATCACATTAGCTTATAACAATTGACGACCTCTCATAATGAGCTAAATGTTGATTTTTTTCTACTTCCTTTAGTATTATTTATTT
This sequence comes from Clione limacina, assembly GCA_032362205.1. Classification (NCBI taxonomy): domain Eukaryota; kingdom Metazoa; phylum Mollusca; class Gastropoda; order Pteropoda; family Clionidae; genus Clione; species Clione limacina. Next base: position 9,706 of record JAUUEB010499974.1, read on the forward strand.
GTTTTTGATAATTTTCTCTTAGTTTATGTTTTTGTTTAACCCGTCGAAGGCATATCTGCCGAAATATTGTTGATTTGTTTGTTCCCGTTCTTTCGTCCTAGGTGTTAACATGGCCAATCTTTTTTGATAACCATCACATTAACGAGGCATTATAAACAAGTAAATAGTTAAGATACTATTTAGCAAAACACTGGAACAGGAATATAGTGGGATTTTTCGGACATTTTAAAAAAAATATCACAATACAATTAGGATGTAAACAACAATATCATTCTCGTGATTCAGTCACATTGGTTAGCCATGCCAATTTTATATTAAAAACACAGATTTTACGGATTGTTGAAAACATATCATTAACTACCTGGGGAATTATAGATATCCTTGTGCAAGATTTTTACTCACTTCTCAATAACGAACCTCACTTGTTATTTAGTTTTGAAGAATATGAATATTGAATACTCTTAGCTTGTTTACATTCCATCATGCTGCTTTGGTTGATTATGTGTCATCGCATTCCAAGCTCATGCACATTACTTGCTGGCCGTTTTGACATGACTTTGAATAGACAAAAGGGTGTGCATGCCTTAAAAAATTTGACCGGTGACGGTCAGTAAGCCACGCGCTTTTACCCCTCCTGCCTAAAAGTGCCTTTGAACTCTTAAA
>JAUUEB010499996.1:0-10367 GCA_032362205.1 Clione limacina
GTAGTCTTACCGACTTCAATTCTAATCATGATAAGCAACCACTTCATGGCTCGGGCTTATAGCCTTTCAAGTACTACTCATATAACCTCATCTGCAAAATTTCATAAAAATCGATAACGTTTTTAGCCAGTTATGCAGATCTAAGCTGTTCACCGGAACTAGAAATTCCTGCTTTTTACTTAATAGTTCACTGCAGGATGACCAGTGGTCATACCAACTTAATAATGATACCACGAAAATGTTCAATATATTTACAACCAACTGTTAATGGCTCTATCTAGATTTGTTCGGGATTTATAACGATTCTTTATCAATCACGATTAAAAAAAACACCCTGTACATAGCTGTAAGACACTTCATCATGTCGACCTTAAGAATAAATTGCATCACACCCACATAATTTGATCAGATTTATTTATCCCTGTCTGTGTAATGTCTCAAAAAAATAATGTCATAGACAAAAAATGAAAAACAATTTTTTGAAAAGATGTCGTTAATTTATATGTGAGTGGGTGGACGCTTATTGAAATTAAACTCCCGTAAAAAACAAACAAACATGTAAAATCATGAAATTGATAGTCATGTTTATTGAGATTTTGACGCAATAACCATTTGTTTATCTTGGTTTTGTTTCAAATGAAAGGAAATGCTTTAATGATAATGGTCAAAATAAACATTGTCATAAAATATGATGAGGTCATGAGAAAACGTGCTTGTTTGTCTCGTTCTGTCGCTTTATTTTTGCCAGAGTCAATTCTATTTGTTAGTTGAGTTTTTAAGTTTGCGTACCGCTTTGTACACATTCATGTTTTTGATAAACACATGTTAAGAGTTAATATTTCGATGCTTACCTTCGTCCAGAGGTTGGTCATCATACGTCTTTAGAAGGCACTATCTTTATTTAGGCTGCTAGCGTGGTACAGCTTGTAGGGAGGACGTTTGGATTTTTGAAATTTTGCCCTGGTTGCACCTTTGTCGGCTACTCTTTCTTCGATTTCAACCAACAATCTTAAGCTTGCATAACGTGAATACGGGGCCTACGACATATGACTATGTTCTTGTTCCTGTATACCAAGTGCGATCTATAGTTACGTACAACTACTGATAATGTCAGAGATATATTTAACTTCACATTTTCAGCCATATAAATGTGTTTCATTGCAGGATTCAAACCCACAACGCTTAAACGAGAGGCAAGGATTCCATTTGTGCGCTAAATGTCGTTATTCATATACCCACACGCAGCTGATCTACATAATAAATTCGAACTTTCTCTATTCATTTATGTGTGTATGCAATGGTATTACAGCCACAGTTTTGACTCAATCAACTTGAAACTTTAGGATTATATTGGTAGATATAAATAAATAAGTGGTTAAGCTTTTGGTGAAAATCGATTAACTGTAAGAAAAGTCATTAACATTTTTAGTGGGTTTTTTCTATATATTCAATCTGTTTATTTATTTGTATGCAATAGAATTACAGCCCCATTTTCAACTCAATCGAACTGAAACTTAAGCAAAATGTTGATAGATATTACTTAATGTGTGGTGAAGCGTTTGGTGAAAATCAGTAGACTGTAAGAAAAGTTATACATTTTTTTAGTGTTTTTTCTATATATTCTCAGTAATCGCACCATTTAAATGTGTATGCAATGGGATTACAGCCACAGTTTTGACTCAATCGACCCGATACTTAGGTAAAATATTGGTAGATATTACCAAATATGTTGTTACGCTTTTGGTGAAAATCGGTCGACTGTAAGACAATTTTTAAGATTTTTAGTGGATTTGTTTCTATATCTACATGTGTAAACCTGGCCAACGCTGGGTAAACCCGCTAGCTTTTATATATATACAATTGGCATTTCCTCTTTGAAATTAACCTCAGAAGTAAATTAATTTTCTTGTTTATTCTCTTTATGTCCGTATTTCGAAATTATTTTTTGTCTAAAGTTATCCCCAAATTCTACTATTTTGAGTGGTTGTGAATTGCCACGACATTACAGATTACCTAGTTTAGAAGAACTAAGGAGCTACGTGTCTATACTGTAAGTCATTGTGTCACTGCCGCACTAGATATAATACATATATTCAAATTAAACGCATATGATTTTGTCCTAAATTTGACTCTGTCCTTTACATAAACTTTATCTTTTGAATAAAAACTTCTCAGACAAAGCACAACATTCAACCCACGTTCTGGCATCTGGTAAAGTCATCAAAGGATTAATTTGTGCAACGGCTTTATGTTTTGTTTTGTATGTTCAACACCGGTTATCTAAAACGTATCGACTGATCTATCTTGAGACATTCTCGAGATTCCTTCGTTGTGTGAATGAAGGGAAAGGAAATAGCCGAAGAGCGCTAGGTATAGCTATTACATCAATATTATGTTTATAGTTAGTTTCAGAAGCTGATTTATGGTCACATAGTGGGGAATTTCCCAGGTACCAGGGGTCAACAAGGGTTTTGAGAATTGCTTTTATAATTCTCAGTTTCCAATGCTTAGTTTGGTTAAAGGTGTGCCCATCGTGTTATTATAACCATACAAAGTTGTTGGGGTGTTGGAATTCTAAATCTTCACATGAATTACATAAAATTCGTTTCTCTTCCCCATCCAATGACTGAAAGTCTTCGACTGTTCAAATAAGGTCAAAACTTTTAGAGACTTTTTAATCTTTGTTTACAGTGTAAGTTCAGAGGACGTTTTGTCATTGAAGTTTGTGCCAAATGATACCAGTGACCCAGCAACAATACAGAACATGTTAATAGTTTCTAAAGATAGCATTGTAATTGGTTTCACCTCCCCCAGATATACATCGTTTTTAAAGAAGGGCTATTGTTCCTTACGTGATTCGCATTCCAATGAAAATTTCCGATACACATGTTTTTGTCCTATTCGGTTTTTCAATTTTTTCAACTGGGGTAAATCTTTCGCTGTTTACAGTCCCAGCATGTGTCTGCACTTAAGGTGAGATGATTTATTTCCTCCAATTGTTCAATGTTCAACGTAAAGTTCTCACTCTTGGTATTTAATAAATATAGTACATTTGTGAATGAGAGCTATTAGGTAAACATCATTACGCCATGTAATGTTTTTTCAAAGACCATTTTTACAGTAAACACCGGTTAGGATGTTTCCACCAAGTATTGGCATAGGAATATACATATATCTAGATATTTACATAGAATGTTAAAAACATGGGCTACTAAGCATTGGACAATGATTGGCCGGTCATGTCTTAGGTATTCTGGAGTCAACAAGACATAACTTTATAAGCAGATTTTCTCTGGATCAATAACTTCGATACACCATCTTCAGGTTATACTGATATTAGATCACTCTGCAAGTGAAACCCCGCAATGAAAAAATACTTAGAGAATTGCGTCATTTTAATTATGATCGTAAATTAAATGACCTGGTTGCTATGGAGAAAATGTTAATTTTTACAGGTATCCTTCGGAGAGGGCAACAAAAGCGTAATTATCAGCTAATGGGGAAAATGAATAAGTGATTAAATCAGTTTTAATTAAACTTTAATCGTTGAAGGTTGAGGCGACCTCTTTCTGCACTGTTCCTGGAATTGTGTATCTGAAGACAAAAAATGTATGAGATAAAAATAACTGGAGATTATGGCAATAAGGACATAGCCTTTATGTACACCGTTCAGACTAGAAACTCAACGTTCTCGCAGTCCTCAGCTATATTTCTTTGATGACATCGTGAGCATCACGCGCCATCAGGACCATCTTTTGGTGAATCTACTACGGGGGGGGGGGGGTACAGTGAAACGCATTTACGATGTCAACAAAGGGTGTATAAAAATCCCTATTATGTACTCTATATTTCTCCTATAGCTGTGTGACTGTCAATATCATGTCATCTTTACAATTGATATTTAGACAGTGACGATAAACAATATCAGGGATATTTTAGCTATCATACAAAAGTGTTCCCGAAACATATCATGGACAAAGTAAACACTATTTGATACCAAGTTGTAACAGTGATTTTATGGGTTGTCTTTTTATTGCATTGGTTTTATTTTGGATAGTCATAGTTTGTGTTCAAAATATCTATTGTCCAATACCAGGTAACCTATTTGTTACCCAACAGGAATCCAACCATCCCTTGATATTAACATACTGATTTATAATGTTTTTTATTCCTCAAAGTCAAACAAAAGATAACTTTCCAAGAAATTCCTCACCACAATTCAAAAAATTCAATTCAATCGACTTATTTTTAAAGAGTAACATGTTGGCATTGCTACCACTCTTACAATGGCATTTTGATAAAGTTAAAATAAAATAAACACAAGAGTTAAATAAAGACAATAGATAATACATGTATGAGCAAGGTTATGTACGATATACATAATAATAAGTCGTGTGCCAAATAATATGTAGGTATGTACACTGATTTCCATGATTAAAGAATTCCAGCGGCAAATAGTTGATTGTGTTAGATTGTGTAGCATGACTGGTCCGTGTCATTTGTGAAGTTACTTTGAACTGTGGCAGGAAATGCCCTACTGATAGAGTTGTGTTTGTTGTAGTTGTCATCCTTTTCATAGAGGTAGATGAAATAAGTAAGATTAAGTATCAATGTCTTTATTAGTAAACTAGGTTAGTGTGGCAGAGGCAGGACGTCTAGTGCAAATAGATCTGCATTCCAAGAGTGCATTAGGGTGGCCACGTCTTGAGGAACATAATTCAACCTTGATACCCCCGAGGATATGCCGGAGCGATAAAGTAAGGTTAGTGTAATTATGTGAAACCCATTGAACTATCCACCCGTTTACGTCGGGGATGGCTGTGGATTCCTTTGCACATCCCTCCCATCACTCAGCACACCTTAGATTTTCAAATGACAAGTCGGGGGCCCTAAAACATAATTTTAGTCAAAACCGAAAAGAGTTCATTTTTGGGTGAAACTAAAAGTACAAAACGATTCTCAGAAAAGACCGGGAATAAACTCAAATAAAGGCTCAGAACATAAGCGTGTGACGTCTCCAATTTCTCAGCTCGTCCAGACGAGTATAAATATTCATAGTCGGATACGTGAGTATCAACGGTGAGAAAAAGGAAATCATAATCGACTTCATGAGAAACACTTGAAATTTCCCCTTTGGTCTGAAGTCCAAATCTTAAACTCTTTCACCTTGTTGGGTGTACAGTAACAGATATCAGATGATCTTAACTGGAATTTCAATACTGATCAGATTGTCATAAAGGCAAGCAGCGTCTTATTTTCCTGAGAAAACTAAAGTATTTTCAAGTAAAAAAAGAAATACTTGTTAACTTTAACAAAGCTATTATCAAAAGCATCCTTACAAAGGCATTTATTGTCTGGTATTGATGCAGCACAGCTCACGACAAATATCGCCTTGAACTTATTGTCAAAACGTCGTCTAGAATCATTGGCTGTAAATTGAAACCCATTAATGGGAGTTGTTAAAAACTCGGTTATTAATGATGATATCATCTGGGCATAAGCTTTTTGAATTGACGCCTTCAGGGTCAGGTAAATCCTCACTAGAAGGAATAGATTTTGTAACAACTTTTTCCATCGGCAATGAATAAAAACAGATATGCGTCTCATTTTCCTTGATTTAATTTCCATGTGCTTCCTCGGGATTTGGGTTTCATATGTATTTAGAACTAGGATGCACATGGTAGCGACCTTTTCCTCTTCCTTTTTGTAATCCTTATCATTTAATTTTAAACAGATTTTTCCTGGGTCGGACCCCTGGGTGAGCGATTCTTCCACGGCGGGAGATATTTTTTCTTCCTACGTGTTACTATTACCTCCTATGCCGTGTCCGTGGTGGTCAATCATGAGGCCATTCTCTGTCCACTCTATGCACTGATTATTATAAGGTTATGAAATTAAAGTTATTAAATAATTATAAGCATAGCCTAATGTATTATACTTGATCATACTGTTTCATACATCATTGCATGTCTAATACATAATGTAAATAGTTCTAAGTTTTTCTTTAGAACTACACTGTCTAAATAGTATAATTATTATGATACTTTTGAAATACATTTATGGTATGGCTTTTTACATTTTCTCAATTTTTGGTTAAGTACTTTTTTATGTAATATTTATAGTGTGCTTAAATATGTATGTTTCTATGTGACTAGATTGTCCTGCAGATTACAAAGAATTAAATTATATGTAATGTAAATAATTTGTATGTGACAATAAACTTTTTCATCTTATATATGTGTTTTGCAAGTTGTTCACCATATAATTCAACTTTTTCGCTCGTTACAATTAAAAAAAAATGTTATTAAGGTTTCTATAAGTTTTGTTTTGCCATTAGTTTTTGACGCCACACAATAAGTCAACAGACTCATACAGTGTCTATTCGAGTGTTTACTCAATCAGGAACAGACATTGTTTAGACTAAGGAAATTAATTTCTGCTAATATTTAAATAGTGATGTGTCTTATTAGAGCCTATACAGTGGTAGCCAAAATGTTAATTTGACCCATGAGCACTAATGAACAGAAACCTTCTTAGAGCAGCATTACAATTCAATCTTCATACTGTATGTAACCAATTTACACTACATATTTTATCAAATAAAACTCCCTCACCCTAAACACCCCCAGTTTTGGCTTTAACAAAATTACTATATTCAGAAATTTTCAATTGCTACCGGAAAAGATGGAAATAATACTCAATGCTGAGTAATCCAGCTCAAAGAAAGAAGAAGAACCCAATTTGAGTTACTTAATGTCAAAGAAAAATAAGTTAAAATAAAATTAATAAATCAGTGGGAGCTAAGAAAGCTCAGGATAACAATTTGAATAAAGAGTCATATTTGATAAAAGTAATTAATAACGATGGGTAAGAGGACTATTTTGGCATTTCTGACCTGGGCCAATCGCATCCTTCTAAATTGTTATGCTAAGGCTTTTCTTTTTCTAGCCATGCTGAAGTAGAAAATATACTGCGTCTTTCAAACTTGGCGAGATATATTGACTTTGTCTCGGGTAATTGTTCTACCTTTATAGATAATATGAACACAGAATAAGAATCCACACGTGTAAATTCCTGAACAAACTTTCCCAATGCAGGTTCAGGTTACTTAAAGAATGTCAAATAGAAATAGAAAGATAGTTAAACAAACATTGCAACATCTGGAATCATTGCCAAATTGAGGTTTAATAAACTCACAAGTCTTACGCAATATGTCTTTGGTGAACCTTGGTGTATAATGCAAAAAAAATGTTTTGTATTTACAGAAATAAAAGAAATCATATTATTTGGTCACGATTCTTTAACATTTTTTGGTGAGAATTCCACGAGAGAAGACAAAATGATTGAAAAGACAACAGAAAGATATAAAAGCAAGACAAAGATGGAGGAGGAGGTAACTCAAGGAGCATGACTAGAAATATGAAAAAATATCAACTGACATGTTTGACATTTTAGAGAGAACAAATTATGTTATTTAAAAATTGGGTGATCCAAAAGAGGTAAACAATTTCAAATTTGAATAGTACTTTTATATTGAAGAACAATTAACCAAATTTTGAGATGTTATTAAACATTCAGGAGGAAATTTGATGACGTGATTATTATGTCTGACACATAAATAGCTCAAACTACGCCTTAACGTAAAAACACTTATTCAAAATGTTTCTCTTTTTTGTGCGTTTATGTTCGCGTTGGTTTTTGTCAGTTTGTCTAAGAATTTGTCTAAGCTTGAGATGGTATGGTCATAACTTAAGATCTTGTTTCATAATCCTTAGACTTGAAGCCTCCTAAGAAAGGTTTAACTGACGTGATCGTCTGCTTACTGATGTCTCGTTGTCTTTGATTACAGTATCCATAACTACGTTAAGGTTCTCAGGGTTTACAATGTCTTCAGACGTCAAGGATGTGTGTCTTTCTTAAATGTATTATGGTTTACTCTGATGCCCCACACACTAACGTATGGGCGATGCATACTTCTTGAACACATTCGCCACATTAAGGGTTGATTGGGTCTAAACTTTAATCTTAACCTTTTAAAAGTTAAACTTCAAAACACAACGCTTTTTGCAAAACAGTTTGATGTGTTGATTTTTGGTATTCATCGTAACATTTGATCTATCACAATATTATTATAACATAAGTGATTTTTCACTCCATCATCAACATCAGCAATAACAGAAAAGTATTTATTATCCGGATTCAATAGGAATTGTTAATTGTACAAAAACGAACAAAAGAGAAAAACTTTCAAATGCGTGACTTTGGGTCAAGGCGTAGTGTGAGATTTTAGTGTGTCACAAAATTATAAAAACTACGTCATCAATTTAACCCCTGAATGTTAAACAACCTTCAAAGAAAAAGCGCTATTCGAGTTTGAGGTTTTTTCCTTTTTGATCACTGGTTATAAGATAGAAAAAGATAAAAAGGAGATATTCGGAGAAAAAAATGTATGGCAAAGAAAGGGTCAGTCTAAAAATAAACGAAGATTATTCTATACAAGTCAACCTATTAATATCTCTTTTATTCTGACTTTATCCCCTGTCTCCAAAAGGTTCTTTCGCGTACGCAAAACAGGAAGTACGTGAGGCGCTTAAATAACGAAATAAAGATGTTAACAGTTTATGTTTCCGATTACATTGGAAAAAATCGATACGCATTTTAAATAATTTTCTTTCCTTTTATATTTTTTTGCATTTCCCACCTCTCTGCAAAGCCCCTTCATCGCTGCGAGGTGCTAGGTTACTACATTGACTATCTTCAAAATATTTCAGTTTCAATGTCATATAATTTCAAATGTTATTTTTGTCATTGTTTTTAAGCTTAATTAAAGAAATTGGATGACAAATTTCATTTTTTTAACACTTGCATTTCGACTGTAGGCACGAAAATATTGGAATGTTCAATAACTTGTTAGCCATGTTATAATTTTGAGATTAAGACAAGATTTGCTTTACGTCAAATTTACATGTTTAATGATAGACATGCCAGTGTGTCGTATGTTCACGCTAACTATCAAATGACACACTTTTAATTTCACACTTAGTTTGACAGTTTTGTATGTTTTGAACTAAATCCACTAGTTATGTGCAAAAATAAAAAAAATTGTTTTTATCAAGCAATAATAAAACTAGCGCAAAAATTGAAAACTACGTGTTAAAATAGAAAACAAGACAAGTGCATACCTTTTTTTTATTTGAACACAATATTGACTGACATAGCAAAAACAGATAATCTTAATATAAATTGTTTGAGAAAAAAAAACATAACTCATAAATGGTATCGATACTTTACAATCCAGTGTTTCGTTTCTCGTCATACGTGACGTATACCAGCCTCGTTCTGGCAGCTTTCACTGGAATGTCAAACACTTCCCATATTCCCCAGAGGCGTTTCCCGTATGGGACTATTTTGGACCTTCAATTCCAAACACTTTTAAAGTTTGTTGATAAAAAAGGTTTTTCTGATACCCCAGCTATTGTTCTTTTTGTTATCTGTAACTCAGAATAGCTTACCGCATTTCAGAACAAATCTAAATTTGTAAACAATCTCCTCTGATTTACGTGAATTCCTTGATTATTCTTGTCCTTTACCTGTTTCAGGGACGTTTGCTTTAGTATACATTCCAACATGAGATGTGTTCAATGTTATTGGCTTAAAACAAGGGAAACAAACTTCATCTGTTGTTTGTTAATAATAAAGTCAATGTTTGTTTTAAAGCAAAGTGTAACTTTTTAAGAATGTTTGATTGCCAGATCCAACTTAGCTGCTATGTTACGCTTTCAGGCGTTTGCGAAGCATTTAAAATGACCAGCATTTTTGCAAGGAAATGAAAACTTTCTTTTAATTTCAAGCGAAGTCTATTAAAGTATTAGAGAGAGCATGAAAAGCGGTCAACATAGTGCAATTGGATTATTATTATTTAACTCATTTATCACAAGTTAACAGCACGCAATACTTTTTAAACCATTCTGTAAAGATGAATATCTTCTATCATTTAGCCGAGGAAAATATCCGAAGCAAAAACTGCCAAAAGTCAGTAGTGAACTTGTTCTATTAGAGTTGGTGAAAGTCCCGGTTGGCCGATGACCCAATGAGCTAGTGAGCTGATGAGCTGGGAAGAAGGTAAGAAAAAAAGATACAGAAAAAGAAAGAACTAGAAAAACGAGTTCTCGCAGAGATTACAACCACGCAGAACAGACAAAAGTAACTAAGAACATATAGCAAAAAACTCAAGGGCCATAACTCTGTAAACATATTTTTCAAAGGGTTGAGACACATATTTTAGAAGTTTCCTAGAAGACCCTGTGTGCAATATTTCAGGGTCTTACTTCCAACTTGTTAAAGAACGTATATGGATATCATAAAAG
>JAUUEB010500018.1:0-10365 GCA_032362205.1 Clione limacina
ATCGAACCATCCTGGTTGTGAGTGGAATTATTCACATCACATGTCACTATATGTAGTTTAAGCATTTACTTCTTCTTCAAAACTTCTTCTTCTATACTTATTTTAATCTTACAAATTTACTTTATCTCTTGTTTCATAGTATTATTCTACTTTTGTTACAAGAGGCTTGGTGGCCTAGGACAACACACTAACCCCATTTGCGTTAGTAACGGTTTGAAACAGACCATTGTCGCATGTTTTTTACCATAACTATTTGCTTGCTCCGATGTCAGGACGTTTATGTTGTACCAGCTTGTTTACTACCATCAAGTTTTTGTAAGGGCGTCAACATTCCTATCTCCATCTTCATCAATCAATCAACCAAAATAATACCAACAAACATACCTATTTGTTCCTATTTTTTATAATGTGCCGTTTTTTAAATATATACATCTCGTATATTTCTAGTTTTTTTCTCTGTACACTTCGCATGAAATTCTATGTTAGAATCTTTAAATTAATGTTCATAACTTTTTGTTTACGTTTTCATTACATTTTTATTTCTAGCTATCAGTCGACTTGACATTCCATCTCATGTTTATATGAAATCTTCCGTAAGTTTTTCTATCTATTACTAAATCAAACATGTGAAAAGAGTGTAACAAGAAAACAATATGTGTGCTTTTGTATTTTAAAAGCAAACATAATGATGGTATACTGTATAAATATATCTAGTTATCTATTTAATGAACTCATCCTCATTCTCTTTCCTTAACTCTCAATCACTTTCCTAGTCCCCCGTTTCAGTGTTCATTAAATATCTTTAATTCAGTCAGAACTAACCGTCTTGGCTTTTTGGCAATATAATGCATATTTCTGACACTAGATTTTTCCGTTCACGTTGCCTTGAATTAACAATATTTCTATTTCAGGAAAGCAATTTATTTCTGTCGGTGTCGAAATCGGTAGTTGCGTCAATGTTAGTTTTTTCTATCGTTCAGCATTGATTAGGAAGTTATTTATTTACCCTTTTATGAATCACCCGACGTAAATTATTATTTAATTGCAACGAAATACGCACGACAGAGAATTTATGTACATTCTGGAAAACAACTTTCCCAAGTACCATTCTCTACACAACATACCTAACAGAAAGACAGTAAAAATGAGCTATAAATGCACTCCAATAAAAAAAATACGGTCACCTCCTAACATCAACTCTGACAGACCTTGCAACTGCCGCAACAAAGACAAATGCCCATCATTCAGAACCACACCACTTAAATGACAAATGCAAGCGCCACTGTGAAAGACAGGCCATGCAACTACAGAAAGAAAGATAGCTGTCCCGTAACCGGAATCAATTTTTTCCATGCTTTAACCTCCGCCAATGGTAATGAAGCTGAAGGTGAATTCAAACCCGTTTTAATGGCCACACGCAGAGCTTTCAATCCGAAACAAAGAAACCCAGTACCACCCTTTCCCAATTCGTTTGGGACAACAACCTCAATCGAAACCCCACTTTAAAATGGACAATTCTCAAAAAAGTCCATAAACGTAAAACCGGAAGAAATATGTACAGCGTATGTTCAACTGAAAAGCTTCTCATATTGAAACACCTCAAAGAACCGGGCTACTTCAACAAACGCAATGTATTAGCGAAAAGGTGCTCACATCGAACCAAGCATATGCTTTGGAATCTGATGTGAAAGTGAAGATAACCATTTCAATGGGAGGGGTGCAGCGGTGCCACCCTGACCAGCACCCTTGATGAACACACAGCTCATGAACGCACGAATACCCAAGCAACCCGATGCCTTCACTCTCTTCGAGGAACATGACGGTGAAACAGTCTGTTAGAAGTGAGAGTGTGTTTGTTAGATAGATAGATATATAGTACGATCTTGTTTAGTCATTAGTCATGATATAAAGAGAAAAATAGATAATCAAACACTCTAGTAGACCTACGTGATGAAAGTTTACCCTTTTCTAAGGACATACTTAATGGTATGTTTTGGGCCAGACGAAGTCTCTCCACAAAAATAGATCAACATACTCATATGGTAAATTAGTCTATGTAACCTCATAAGGGATCACCCCGAAGGAGCCTTTCAGTCTGTACATATTGATCAGTTCTTTTATAACACGCGTAATGACCAGCATACGGATATTACTGTCTACTTTGGGCGGAGCAATACATTGCCCTTTGGGGTAGTAGACAACTACTTACTTGTTAACATATTCTAATTTCTGAGCGACTCTGATTAACGTATACCAATCGAACTTCTTGTCAATGGGTTATCTATCCTTTGTCAATGATTGGGCGTGGTAAAGATACTTTTATTTGTCACGCGGTGATCATCTGTAAATCTCACCCTACTTTACTTTTCGCATGAGTCAAATTATAAAGGAAATGAGCCAAACTCAAAGATTATAAAGGCAATGCATATTCGATGAAAAAATGTGTTGCCATATTTCCAGTTTTATTCATTAAATTAATTTCAAGTTATATCTTGCTTGAATTTTCTTTCTTCCTTATCTTATAAGCCCATCACTTGTGTATGCTTCTTTGATGTCGTATTAAAAATTCTTAAGCAACATGATTACTTACAAAAATCGATTACAATTATCTGAACAGAAGAGTACTAAAAGCAACTTTACCGTTGTAATATGATGCCAATAGTTTGTATTATTATGCTCTGTCGTTGTTAGTCAATCTTGTTAATAAAATAACTCAAAAGATAAAATCGTGAAAGTATTATTGTGTGTGATTGAATAACATGTTTACCGTATTAATCACTTAAAAGGCTCTTAGGCGAGATAATTTGTGTTTAAACAAAATGACTGTTTTGATCTAGAACAACAGGTCCCCTTACTACCTTTACTGACAAAAAATTATTTAGTATTTGCACTGACTCAGTCTACAAGAAGTATCATTTTTATTTATGACTTGTATTCGACGGGAACTGTGGCTTTAAAAAATACGAAAGAAAAGTCCAGACGAAATTGGAGGGGTGGTTTGAAATGAAGCAATACATACTTTGGTGTCTTTAAACTTGCTGTGGACCATGCGTCCAGCAGGAAATAACCCAAAGGAAGAGCTCCCTTCGAACAAATATTTCGTATTCCTTAAATTCGAGATAATCTATTGAAGTCCATCCCATCATGTCATCACTCCTGGGTAAACCTCTGTTGTTTTTCTTCAGCTGAGTTTGAGCTTGGACCTACGGATGTTCATTTTATTACCGAATGGTGCTTTTAACCACTTTTCATTAAAACCCATTGAATAAACTACGCCACGAATCTACTAAAAGGAGAAGCATGTCTTGAAGTTGAATAAAGCGTGTTTCAAAACTAAACCTGAAGCGTGGTTCCTGTTACTTAATTGTGATAATTTTAAATAGTATAATCAGTTATTATTGAGCGACTGATATATCTTTTCCATGACGAATCATATTATTTTGTGATCTTTTGTACAATAGAAAAAAGGTGATAGTAACAAAATAATGGCACAAAATGTTAAATCTGTCGAATTAAAAGTTATTCGAAAACTACTGACAAGCCAAAGGTATGTGAGTGAATTCAGTTTACTGCTAAAATAGATTGCTTTGTTATGTCTTTTCTCTCTTGAGATTTCGTTGTTTAACCATCTCTCCCATTTGTTATTACTTTTCACTTTTGTGTTCACACTGAAGTCATGTGGATGAGTATTTGTCTGCCTACATAACATAATCATAAATTTAACCGGTGCCCCCGCTGTCTACAGAACGCTCCAGGAAGAGGATAGATGTATATTTTTCAAGCATTTTTTCAAGCATGACAAAGAATGAGATGATTTGATGTGTATCATGTGATACTTATTTGGTTGTGTTAATATCTATCTATCTATTTTTGATGACTATTATTATTATTATTATTATTGTTACATGTTAATTTATATTGTGTATCTTTGACTATTGAGAAGGGCGTAATACCGAAACATGTTTAGTCAACTGTTGATTATTCAATATGTAATTTTGATATTTCTGATGTTTTGATATCATTGTATTTATTGAATAAATTATTATTCAATATATGTTAATTTGTTAGATGTTTTTGTTTTTGTTTTTTGTGAACAAGGGTTTTAAAAAATATTTATAATATTATTGATATGTCTAGACAAACCCTAGCCCATATCAAAGTACTTTCAAATATTTTTATCTGAATTTTGATTTAAGAAACTGGCTGCCAAATTAACTCAGTTAAAGCAGTAAAAGAGGACATGGAAAAAGAAAAAAATGCTTATTTTAACTCGTTTATCTTTTCCCCAGAATGTGAGTTCTATCTGGTGTGAAATGTCATGGATATATCAGTTCAAATTACAGACAGGCGATGACGTGCTCGATTTGTACACTTGAGAGCGATGTTTTAGCGCTGTTTCAGCATGCTAGCTTAGCGCTGTTTCAGCATGCTAGCTTAGCGATGTTATTACCAATTAACAGCTTTTATGTCAGACCTGAAACACAATGGCTTCTCCCTTTCTTGTATACAAGGGCGCAGTTGAAGATGTCCCATTTGATCGATGGGTTCAGGTTGAGTCACTATTTGCGATTTTTGAATATTACAATAAGTTTAAGTCTTACACTCCGATGAACCAAAGATGTTTAATATAAATGTGTAAACCTTTCAAAACCATAAAGATAACACTAGCATTGTAGCAAAATACTCAGGTTGATTAATACAAACAACAGAGTCGCCACGATGCCGAAAAAAGGAAAACAAACATCTTTGAAACATTGTCTCCCCGTAGAAGATTTTAATCAGCAACATCATTTGCTGTGTCCTCCTTATGCTAAACGTTTGTATTGTGGCTATTTACACGGTAACTTGAACAGACTGAGAATAGAAATGTAGATTTGAATGTTTGACAACGTTTCTTGAGCGTTGCTTGATTTTTTGTGGAGAACAGATTAAAATAGCAACATTCCTACACATTTTCAGGAACAGTTACGTATATCATTCAGTAGTTCCCAAGTTTGAGAAAACAACTATCTGTTTTCAATATATCTGTCAAGAAAAAGATTCCGGAGATAAGAGATTTGATGACAAGTACACTTTCTTCTGTTGTTATCGATATTCTTATGGAGGAGACGAATTCCAAGCGGTCCACATTAAAACAAAAATGAAAATGTTACTATTTTTCTTAAGAGATCAATCAGTACAAATTGTGAACTAGAGGTTGAAGAACCCTTGTGTTTAGTGGTCGTGGTTGTACTTTTACATACAATTTCTTGTTATGGTTTATTTGGGGGTTCCTGAGTTAAACTTGGATGATCTTTAGATTTAATTATTTATAATCATCCATCCTAAAACATCGTTATTTTGTTTGTGTCACATGTATCATAATTGTTTACGTTGCTCTTCAAATCGGGATTCGAGAAAAAAATCAAATGAACAATATCCTTGAGATTTTCTCGAGAAAAAAATCTGATTTTGTATGATATTTGTTATCTTTAATAATTATTTTCCCTATTATACACTGAAATGACAAGACACTTGGTAATTTCCAATCCCATACTATAAATAAAGAAATCAACGCGATATTATAAGATGAAGTGATATTCAGGCTGTCCTCTCCATCACGATTGTTATTTAAATGTAATATATTGTATTAGTAATCTGACATCTGGGTTGTCACAGACATTTCCAAACGTTACCATACGTTGGACGTGTTTGCATATAGCCAAGATCCCACTACCTGACTTTCATTGATCTTCAAGAAAACATGACAAGTTGACATTAGAGTTCTAACCGCTTTTCTGGTCATACGCAGCGAAAACAACAGTCATAGGAATCAGCTTAACCCAATCTTAGCGATTAACTTTTGGAGGTGTTAATGCATTAAACTCAATTAGAAAGCAATTATTATAGATCCTACGGTGTAACGTAATATATTTTGGCAAATTTATTTTATTTGAAATTGTGCGTGTTAGCCTTACCATCGTTTTCATTAACACATTATTGTAAGTGTGTTGCACTATCACACAATTCGAAGAAAGTTTGGTTCTAGTTGTGCATCTCTCTAAGTTACTGTATGACTATACCAATCCAACCAGGCATTGAATGATTCCAGGCATCAAGTGAGTCATTGTAGATTTGTAATAACCTACAGGGAGTCAAACATCCAATCACAAGACAAACGTCTTCACAATATCATTGAGTCGATGGGTAAGATCGGTTACATAATATAAAAAAAAAATAATAATAATAATAATAATAATAATGTCAGAATGTATAAATATAAATGTTGATCAAAAGGCATCCGTCTGTGAACAAAGTATGTTCGGTTTGGCTACGGCAAGGTTATATTTGCATGTTTGTGTTTTTTATATACCGGCAATCAATGTTTCTGTGCAAATAATGGACCATATATTTAACCAATAGACCAACAAACATACGTTCTATAAAATATGTCATTTTTCGTATTAATAGACGTTTTCACACCACAAAGATACACAAACATATTTGTTTTGACAACGGTACCAAGACGGCGTAACAAACAGTTATGACTATAATAATGTTACACAGCCAATAATCCGAATGGATTTAGACAGTGGATCGGATAATCTGAAATTCTCGAATATTCACTCAAAAACAGTTCGTAGATGAAAATAGCAGTGTGGAGTTTTTGAAATGTATTGGTAATTTTTTGTTCTTTAAACAAGCTACTGATTGCAGTAATCATACATTTCGGAAAAAAACTAACGAATTAGTCTTTATAGAATACAAAAGAGTTTGATGTCGGTGGTTCTTTATTCATATTTTATAAGTATCAAAAGTTCACACGATTGCAATTGTGTAAGATGTGACACGTTTTAACAGGACAGGAAATTAATCCTAATTTAAAAGTGATAATGTTGGTTTACATAAATCCTATAGGACCTTTAATGCAACTAATGACATCTGTGAGATTAAGAACAATCAGAAAAAAGAAAGATTTGTTAGAATATTTGAATCAACACATCTGAGGAAGAACACAATAGACAATAATCATTTGAAATCATGATGACAAGACAACACGTAAATTGACCCAAATAACTGCAGTAACAAAAACATCCTCTTGTTAATTATTAAAGAAGTTAACATCGGTAATATTGGTTTAAAGATCTTACAAAAACGACTGAAAGACATGGACGTTTGCTGCATAGTGTGCCAATAATAGGCCAGTTATCAATGTATATATGCGTATACTGGTTTGCCTAAAGCAAGTTTAAAGAGACTTGCTATGATTTACAAGAAATGCTAAGCCTTCCATCTTATGTGCGGAACTCTTTCCAATGCGTAGGAACTTGTTAGAACCTACGATGCGATGAAAGTGCCTGTCTTTAACCCATAGAACAAATGCAATAAGTTATATATAAAATTGTTCCTATAAATAGATGTTTTTAGACCATAAAGATACCGTTATTTCTTTGTATTGACTTAATAACAACCAAAACCCGAGATATCTTTTTTTCTTAAGGTGTTATAAAAATGACACTCTTGTTCCTTTTTTAGGGTTTCACACTCAAGAAAGAGTCGTGACGTCAAATCTTCACGTTCAGGTTTCTGCCTTCGCGGCTTCATTTAAAATAAGATACGTGGTCCTCCTCGAGGCAAAGACTTCTCAACCTAATAACGTCTCCAACATGTCAAACTCCCTCTAAACTTTCACCAACATAATTGAAAAATATATTTATAGGAGCACTGGTAAGATAAAAGTCAGTCAATATTGGCAGCGAAGTCAAAAGATCAATGCTACGCCTTAAAAAGTCATTCCCGTGACATCTTCAATTGAATTGACCTAATTATCTTCTATTGGCTCAGATGTTGATATTGTGATAATTTTGAGTAGCGTATAAAGTTTGTTGAAACAAACTCAATATACGCCACGAATATTTGTCTGAGTTGCCAAAGGTAAGGCGTAGCTTGAAGGAACTTGATGTTTACATATGATCCCACACAACTTAATACGGGTAATATGCTATAACCTTGATATTTAATATGGTATTTATACGGACATAATATAAATGATTTCACTCATATTTTCTATTTTAAACTATCATCTAGAATAAGAAACTACCAAAACCATAAAAAAACAGAAAAGAAGTTCTCGTCGCGTGTCTTGAATATAATTTTACGTGGTGTGTGTGTAGGGGAGGGGGGAGCTTGCTAAGCCAGTCATTCAGAATTATGTCCAGATAACTTGATTATAGTAAATTAAGATTCCTTATTAAGATTCACTTGTCTTAGGACACTGTGTGATGACGTCAGCTACTTATTTTGGTCTAATCCCAGGATTAACTGTCAAAGGATATATCATTTTGCCCATGGACAAAGTGGATTTTGCTTTCATGTTCCAAGGACAAGGAATAAGGTCAATGAGATAACCGACATTGAAAATGGACGGTAACATTAAGGTATATAAGAAACAAAAATACATATAAGGAGGTGAACAAATGTATTCCTATGTAAGAGCACTAAACTAGTTCGAGACATTTTGATATACTCTTGAGTTTGGGTTATAAACAACTTAAACCCGTTACGTATACAAAATAATGCTTAATTTGAATTGACCGAGAACATTGTTTCTGTTGACTCTAGGTGACCTACATTATGGATTTTGATATTACCCTGCAAATCTATCTAAGACAAAAACAAAACCTTATTAACTCATTCATTGATTATATCGCTAAGTTTTTCATCTTTTTACCCTAAAGTATCATCCTACTTGATCTGAGCAATGTTGACAGAGGAATCCTTCGCCTTATTTCTACATGACCCTTTTAACGCCTAACTCGGCAATAAATATCTCAAAATCCACAGGAACAATATGAGAATATTACAGTTACTTGTTCTAGATATAATATAACCTTGGATTTATAAGTTTATTACTCGGAACACTGAGACGAAATAATTTAGTAGTAGTAAGCTTTAAAATGTCCCACTCATAACATGATGGCCTTAGTCATTTCTTTTAATAAAGTCAACTAAATGAGACCGATACAGTGTTCTGAAATTACCTTGGGTATAAATATTAAAGTACCTCCTGAAGACGGTTGGCCGTCGCCTTCTTAATCAAGAGACAATCAAAAGCGTAAACAGAAAACAAAACTATGTGCAGCAAACTCAGCTAAACGTTGACGCCTGTCGAGCTTAAAGCTGTTTCATTTGTTTATTTCTTAAATTGTGTTTTATTTTCATTTGCCTTTCCGTGCTTATTTGAAATTTGAATGCGCATATAAATGTCATCTACATAATAAGATCGAATGTCTATTTATTTGTGGCTGTCCGGGATACACGTTATATGAGATAAAAAAAGACATGTTTTCTATTGGCACAATTGTTCAAAAGGGCCATCTTACTTATTTAAACATTAGCATGTTTTCTTTCCAGTTTAACTAAAAACTTATATTATGTGGAGCAGGGTGGTTATGGCGTCGGACTTTTGATCCGGCCACCCTTAGCGTTGTATGTTTTATACAATTGTGATGGTGAATTTTTTTCTATCGGGTCTTGTTTCTATATGTTAGTCTCCGTTCTAGCGAATGTTTTTGAATGTTAACTTAGGTTGAGCGGTTGATTCCTTGTATACTCTGAATGTACATATGTGTCTCTGTACTTCCTGTCGGATTAATAGTATTGTACAGCGCAGTGAGCAGTTATGGAACTGCGCTATTTTAAAGTTTTGCATTATTACTTTCTTATTAACTTAAGAAAGTGAATTTGATCCAAATATCGGATGTGGATTTGGGTGCTGGAGAGCAAACAGTCCATTATAGAAGGTGGTGACAAACTGTGTTTTACGTTATCTTGTGTATGGTTCTCTAACAACTGTCTCTTTCTACAACACCATTGAAATATGTAAAGTCCATAACGTCATAATATATATCTGACAATAACCTTTCCACAAAACGAGAAATTTTGAGAACGAGATTCTCGAGAAATCATCTTTCGGGACTATGTTAAACCCTAATCATGACAAGATCCCAGAAGAAAGAGAACAGGGTAGGTAATTATGAGAGGAACTGAAGAGAAGGATTGGAGATGGGGACAAATATTCGTAAAGGAAATATTGAATAGTCATCTTGAAATCTCGTAAAGACAAACCAGACTGAAATTGACAACCCACCAACAGCCACACAAATGACCATAATGATAGGTCTCAACCTAATCATGACTTATTCACAGTTTTATACTCCAATGTTGATCAATGAAAGGATAATTTGTTACTAGTGTCTCAACACGACCTAAATGTAAACAATTCACAGTTTTACCAAAGCAAAAGCCTAAATGCACTAATGATAAATACATTAACTATGAACTAGCATTTGATATCCAAAGTTAAAATTAAGTAATTTAAAGTAT
>JAUUEB010500029.1:0-10365 GCA_032362205.1 Clione limacina
GAGAGAGAGAGAGAGAGAGAGAGAGAGAGAGAGAGAGAGAGAGAGGACAAGACCGGGGACTAATCCACTAGTAATTTTATATTAATGGTTCATGCTTCATAGCAGAAATCACAGACTGTTCTTTTTAATTATTTTCTTTTTTTAAGGCCTTCAACTTTCAATGATACTTTTTATTTATTTTGATACCCATATCTCTGTTATGTAAAACAAGGAAAATGACAACACATACAGCACTAATAAAAAACATTAAAGAGCAAGAAGAAGCAGGTGAACCCAGTAATGCCTAAATAGCCGAACATTATGGAAGTTTCTTTGTCTTTTTTTTGAGAATTGAAAAAATTATGGTAAATAGACGCACCAGACTGAAAAAAGCGATTTTTTCTTTATATTTTTCAATAGAATAAATGTACCAACATAAAAAAAACGAACGAAATGAAGGCTTAAAACCAAGAGCCACTCATGATATGGGACGGAACTCATGTAACTGTGTGAATCGTATACATCTTATGATTGCTTCCCTTGAAATAAAAGTCACCTTTCTTGACAGTTAGATTTAAATGCACTTTTCTCCAAACTCCCTGTTCTGGTTTGCTTTGACAGAATTTACTGTATGTATGCTTTTAAATCCAAGAGGAAGAAGATGCTTCCTTCTCCCGGAATTATAGCAGCTATCAAGGGTTCACATAGGCTCAGTAAAGAACTGAACAAAGTGCTTCATAAGATTAATAGTGTATAAGCAGTTCATGGTATGGAAGAAATTGAGTGACAGGTTTTTAATCAAATTTAGCCTTTTTACACTAGGCACCCCTTATTTTACAAAATGAACATACAGAAATAAGTTTTGTGCAGATTTCAACCAGGAAAAGTTATGGTTATTTTTGGTAACTGATCTTCCTGATAATACAATTGAGATATTTGTTGACATACTATCACGAGAGAGCTATGCAAGTTACAAACAATGGATGTTTTAATTTGTCATTCTTATTGAATAGAATGTGTTGCATGTTGTTAGTTTATAAGTTTTCCTGCTTTCCATAAATATTACACCATACAAAACACGCTAGAAAGCAATAAAGTAAGGCATGCAATAGATATGGGTTCACTAGGTAAGAGGCCAAAAGTAAGACAAAAACAGTGTCACAGATATAAAATATAATTCATGACTAAACAAAAGAAAGCACTATGCTGGGCAGTAGCGGCTGATTAAGGAAGTCATATGTGCTACTGAAGTAGATCCTGACACTATATATGCGGTTTAAACACTTTTAATGAATATAGAATTTTGAAAAGTAATTATTTGATAATCATAAATTACAGAATTAAATTAAATATCAATTAATGTTGCAAAAGATTTCATAACCTAAGCACAAAACTGTTTTCCTTTGCCATTCATTTTGAAAAATTAAGAAATCAATCAAAATAAGTTTGACACCACAAACACATTTTGGTGTATTTATCTGAAATAAACGTCAGAATATGTTACGGTCATGGCTGCCTATAGATTACATTGTCAATAACAAAATACTCTTTGTCAATGTATGAAAACGTATTTCCGTGAGAATACCTTGGCACTGATGTCTTTCTTACTACCATCTGAAGTTGATGATTGCTGCTACAGTCCTATCCTGGTAGTGTGCTGCCCCCTTGTATCAAATGGATACATATTGTTAATAAATCATAAATTATACCAGTGCATACATTGACTTTAGAATAATCTTAAAAATTCCTGGAGAATATGTTCAATAACATATTACTTTATCAGTTTTCTTTCACTATTGAGTAAACTCTCATACCTGCTGTCATATATTTTTGGAGCCCTTAAAATGATTACCGCCAGCCTTCTTAAATTTAGTTCCAGGGGGATCTTTCAGACAAAGTTCCAGGGGCATATGCTTCGTTTCCAGGGGCGTATACATTTTTTAGTAACCACACATATTTCAGTAATAATATCATTTGATAAATCGTTGGCAGCAAAAAAGATTGATCATTTAAATACCTGGGACGAAATAACGGGGACAAAAAATCAACAATATTTTAAATATTGTTGATTTTTTGTCCCCGTTATTTCGTCCCAGGTGATCATCGAAGATGATTTGAGATAAACCAAAGACTAATGACAGAAAGTAATCAATGTAGATAATACAGAAATATGGTTAAGTACAGGCGCGTAGCCAGGATTTTGAAATGGGGGTGGGGGGGACAACTTTGGATAAAATCAAAACAATGGCCGCGAAGCTGCCGAATTTTTTTACATTAATTTTAAATGGTGTAAATTTAGGACAATTTGTATCACAAATGGGGAACAATGGCCGCGAAGCTGCCGAAATTTTAAAAATATTTTGCAATTCTAGAGCATTTTGGATCGAAATGGGTGGGGGACATTCCCCATGTCATCCTGTCTACGCGCCTGGTTAAGTATATTAGATTTACAGACTCATGAGTTAAGTGATTTAAGCTTAATTTCTCAATTTGTCTTACCCAATTGTCTTCATTTGGGGGTGTCTGGCTTTGTGAGCGAGTTGTCCGTCCATCTGAAAATATAACCATAGAAGAAATAAATTCAACATCCTATATGAAAAAGTTATCTTTTATTATTCCTCTTTTCTTGTGACCTTACAATCTCTCAGTCTTTGGTTTTTAGTTACATCTTAGAAATATACAAGATGATCAGAGAGTTAAGCAGATAAGTGTCATTTGTCAAAATCGTCTTTGCTGATCCTGCACTAATAAACACATTTTCAAAATTATCTCAGTGGAATATTTTCAAAATTAGTAAGCTAAAGCTGTAGCTATAGGTAAGTTGAACTGAAATGAAATACATAAACACTTATTTATATTCCGTCTTTTCTTTCAACCAACATCAGAAACTTCCATGGGAAAGCAACCTTGCAGTGTTCTTTTCTGCTCTTTATTTAAAGTTAAGATATTGGTATTACCAATAGTCATTCAATTGCATCAGCTTTGCTTTTTTGTCTTACCTCAATTTGAAAATGTCAGTTTACGTTTTTTTCAGCTACTTCATTTTATATTTGTTAACTTCTCTTTATTCATACCCCTGGACAAAAGTAAGTGTGCACTGATTTCAAGCATTATTTTTTATATATTGTAATTATGCTATTGTAAAATAAGCTATGACAAATTGTAGCAAAACCGAAGCTTAAACGATATGTAAACTTTGTTTTTTCAAAAAGACACGTTATAGATGTAAATAATTCACGAAAAGTAGGTCACCCCCACAAAAAGGGCATTCTCAGTTTGAGTTAGAGATAACAACTTAAATATGAAACATAAACTGAGATTTGTGAGCTTTTTTCACAATTCCTGCACAAGAACGTTTTATCCATTTGAGACAATTAAGGAATCGATTTATCTCCAGTACTTCAACTGCTGAAATTAGTCCAGGGTTAAGAAGAGAATCGTCCAAAACAATCAAACGAAGGTTAAGAGAAATCAACGTAAACCTTACAGACCAGCAATCAGACCAGTTCTTAAACCTCAGCACAGACAAAGACGCATGGATTGGGCAACTCAGCATGTTTCGTGGACGTACCGTCAGTAGAGTCAGCTACCGTATACTGATGGATCAAATTTCTGTCTGCAGGGAGGTGGACGAAGATAAGTTAATAGGCATCCAGGTGAACGCTTTAAGGATGCATGCGTTTTTCAAAAGCATCACATCAGAGGAGGCTCAGTCATGGTTTGTGATGGCATATCTAACACAAGGATAACTGACTTTCGTTAACATGGCTGGTGATTTCTATTGATCTTGCACCAATTGAACATTTGTTGGACGAACTTGAACGTTGTGAATATGTGATCAGAGCTCAAGGTTGACACACTCGGTATTGAACTGCTCTTAAACTTTAAGCAAAACTGAGAATGGCATATTTGGGTGAGTGACCTACTTGTAGTGAGTTGTGTTCGTCTGCATCGCTTCTTTTCTAAATTCAAGTTTTACATATCATTTAAGCTTTGATGGTTACAATATGATCTAAATTATTTTACCATAGCATTATAACAACATATGAAGAGTCATTTTTGAAACCAGTGCACACTTACTTTTGTCCAGGGGTATATATTTCAAAATGTCGGCCGCTTCGGGGTCATTGATCTCCATCAGAGGTTCAAAGTGGCCTAAACCTGAACCATTTATAACTAACCTCAAAAGGTTTGGCCGCTTCACGGCCTTTGTTTTGTTTTTATCCAAAGTTGTCCCCCCATTTCAAAATCCTGACTACGCACCTTTCGCCCTTACTAATAGCACATGCTGTAGTCTCCGCATAATATCACGCCCGTCGAGA
This sequence comes from Clione limacina, assembly GCA_032362205.1. Taxonomy (NCBI): domain Eukaryota; kingdom Metazoa; phylum Mollusca; class Gastropoda; order Pteropoda; family Clionidae; genus Clione; species Clione limacina. The sequence goes on from JAUUEB010500029.1 coordinate 4,302, forward strand.
AACAACCAAATCGTGACATTAAGCGACTTCAATATTTTGTGCTAGATTCTGACCGTATTCCAATCTAAATTGCACGTCATGGAAAGGATTCATCCACCTGTCGAATGGAACGAGTCCATGTTCGCCTGCCTTTGTCATGTCTGTGACCTTGGATTTGAAATTGGTTTATTAATGCAAATATCGATTTTAGACAAATAAGCAGGACTGCATTTGTTGCTTCTCTTTCTTTCTGTTTAAATTATTCCCAGTCTGCTTAGGGTGTCCCTTGTCTTTGACAATTCAACAAAGTCCTCATGTACCAAACAGAAACCGTTTATGATTGCTTTTCCACTTTTATGGTCTCTTTATCCCTTTTCTCTTTGCTCCATATGTCAGCTCTGTTCTGTTTCCAATGACAAAGTAACAGAAATGAGCAGAAACGATTTATCGGTTAACAATTATATGTCCTACGGAAGAAAACGATTTCAACAGATTAAATATCAACTTATATGAAATAAGATTATTGCTGTTGTTTCGATAACGTCTCGCCGTTTTACTTTAAACAATTACAATTTATATAATTTCTTTTAGAGATATAGGGTGCCTCCACGAATATGGTGGGAAATGTGTAAAAAATCATTGAGTCAGCAAAAACCTACGAGTTATGCAATTTTTTTTTCAAAAATGATATGTTCTGTGGGAGAATATAATTTCAAAAGACTTATTATCAAATTATATTTAATAAGATTATTGTTGTTGTTTTGATGAGAATAATCGTCTCACCGTTTTGTTATAAACAATTATATGTTATACAATTTCTATTAGATATATAGGATGACGCCACAAATATCGTGGAAAATGTAAAAAACAAAAATAAAAAGTCAGTCAAAACTCACAAGTTATACAATATTTATGTCCAGCATGACTTGACCTACATATGGTTCTATTCGTGTCAATCTAAACATGAAAAGTTAACTACTCAAACTATTTTTACTTCTCATTGGTACCATGGTGTAACCTTGAACTTAGTAACTAACTTCATTAAAGACAATCACCTGCAGCGAAAGATTTGCTGGAAGTCCATTGGTGGCACTATCGGCGGTCAGCTCTTTTGGGGGTGAGTCAGAAAAGGTCACCTGTGCCTTTTTCTGACGTAAAGAACAAGGAGATAACTCTGGTGACCCATTTGAAATGTCAGGGGTGAATGTCAGTGGTGGTGGCGGATTCTTTTTCTCCATGCTTTGATTGGGGTCTAGGGAAGAAACATAATACAGTAAAATATTACTTCATTGGCTATTGACAAAATAGTTATCGTCTCTGATTCATGAATGCAATTTTATCATGTTGCCACAAACTGAAACTGACTTTTCAACCTTTTTTAGCGGAGCAAAAAGAAGAAATTATGAGGTTATTCTTTGAATAGATATAAACATAATCTATGTTAAGCGTGGGCTTTGCTCTACCACCTTTTAAGAAAATGTTGATAATGTGCTTTCATTTATTTTAGCTAGTCGTTGAAAAACCCTCTACCCTTTTATATATACTAAAATATCATTATAAGATAATGTTTAAAAAATTAGCTTTTTTAACGTTAAAAGCAACAAACACCAACTTTTAGTCCTTGTGATATATCAAATGAGATCAGTGCAACATTTTATCTTTTATTTATTATTCTTTTGTATCATAATATCAGTTTACCATATCTTATCTTATTTTCTCAGAAAGCCTGAGCACGGACATCTGAATCATATTTTCATCACTTTACCAATCTATTGCAACAAGTGATTCGATTTGAGGTCAATGGTTAGAATCAACTCCAACAGCCTGTCAAAGGTCAATGGTTAGAATCAACTCCAACAGCCTGTCAAAGGAAAGTCTAAAACAATCCAACTATAAATGTTCGCTTGGCTGAGAAAATAAGATAGAAAATCGGAAAATGGTGAGCAGAAAGCAGTTTTATTTTAGAGATGTTGATATTGATAATTGTTGCTCAATTGAAAACACTTTCAAGACCATATAATATTTCATTGGAAGAAAACAATATGCTGTTCATGACTCGTTTTGTCCATTTCTTTGTCTTAGTTAAAATGACAATTCCGTTTTGAAAAATGTTACGTTTTTTATGAGTTAAAATGTCGTTATATTTCGATCAAATACCTTCGAGCCTCTCAACCCGCATGACATCATTCCATGTTCAATTATTTATATCAAAAAGGATGTTTATTGACAGGCACAAATATTTGTATTTTATTCACCTTTAACAAATAGACATATCGAATTATTTGTCGACACTAACCATATCCAATTATTCGTCGACACTAGACATATCCAATTATTTGTCGACACAAGACATATCTAATTATTTGTCGACACTAGACATTCTACTCTTTACTCAATACAAAAGACATAGGAGAGAACTGTCTTAATCAGAGCTGTTTATGGCCCCTGTACGAGTCAATTTGCAATACACATTTTTGTGACTAAAATATATTTCGCAAAAATGTCATGGTTAGTTGATTCGTACAGGGGTTATACAAATGAGTATTTTTTCATGAAAGGCATTTATTTAATCTCATTAATTCACTTGCATGACCCCTGTGCGAGTTAATTTACCATGAACTTTTTGAGGGTACTTCTATATATGTTTAAAAAATTACCTTAGGAAAAAAAGTTTAATTTAATTTTTTTTATTTTTTTTAAATTGCCAGACACATTGAAAAGGCTAATATTTATTTCTATATTTTACATTACACACTAAGCACCCAACTGAAGAATGCATTTTTACACTCGAATAAGTACTAATTTCACTAGAAATGGTTTCATCTGATTGAGACGTGTCTAGCCATAACAATATTATTATTGATCCTTGACATTAAGATGCGACCATTTTGAAAATAGACCTAAGCAGCGGGGCAGGTGAGATGGCATCACTATGATTGATCTCATAAATCGACAGGTAATGTTCCTTCCGTTAAAAAAGTAAATATTTGTAATTGTCTCTGCAACACCTTCCATTTGATAAAAGTCTTGATCCATTCTGAGCATTTTGATATTTTGATATTTTGACCATTGGTCAGCCGTAGTGGTCAACTGCTCAAGATAATTGTCTGGCGATCTTGTGTGTGTCTAAGTATCATTAAGATTCCAGCATGGTAAAGCTGAACCTCATTTCCCCCTCAGTAAAAGGAAACTGATGACAAGCCTAGCTCTTATAACTAACGGACGTAAGGGCATGGGGTGCATTTCTTTATTCTCTGAAAGGATGTGTCACGCTAAATATTTTCGTTTACAGAGTGACAGATTATTGATTATTAGCAACATTTTTGCCGTTTGATTATGGTCACTGTAGTTCTTCCAGCATAAAATGACCAAGTATTTTTGCGCTTTATCCTAGACGGCTTGGAATTGATGGACCATTTTTTGCTTACTGGCTTATATCAAAAACACTTTTATGGATTCAATTTCTTTTCGTAAATACACATAAATAATAATGATATTTAGCTGTTGTAAATATAATATGGTTCCAAAAATACAGCATCCATAAAAAATGTATAACTTTTTTTTACAGGAAATAAGAAAAAATAAAATGATATTTTTGTACCACATCTTGAAAACTTTACTCTGTTACTCACAAAGGGACTAAACTGCAAGTCGGATTTTGCAAATATATCTTACTGATATATTTTTTTAATTTATCGTTAGATTATAACCACATCTTGAAAAATGATTAACAATGATTAACACATTTTTTATGACCAGTTAAGACTTTTTTTTATACAAGACAATAAACAAAAAATGGGCGATCAATTCAAGCTCTTAAGAAAAAAAGGATCCCGATATAAAAGACAATAAATTCTATAATTTTTTGTCGTTTTCTTATATTAATTTTGTTTGTTGGTTAAGTTTAAGGCGTTCGATCCACATTTTAATTAATTCTTATACCAGCTACATATCACGGTCAGCCTATAATTGTGATGGGGGGGCAGTGAAGGTATTAAATCATCGATCAACCATCTACCAACTTACAATTGAGTCATAACGCCTCTGTGTGTATGTCTTAGCTTATACAGCTTGCCATTAACGAACTATCACCTTGTGCAGATCGATGAAAACTGATTGAATACAGCTTGTGACAACTTTATTGAACGATTTTACACCACAATTATTAAACCATAACGTCCTTGATAAAAATGAATCGGTTAATAACCGGGACGCTGGGTCAAGATGAACAATGAACATTGGTCAATTAAGGATAAATAGTATGTCTGCAACCTGGTGCAATATTGTAAATTATTACGGATATAAAAGAGATTTGGTGATTAAAGAGACGTTGCTCAGGAAAAAAACACTGAAATATGTCAGATTCAACAAAAAATGTAAGAAATTAAATTTGTTTTTAAAAATAAAATAAATCAAAGACTTGCAATTAGTTTAGTACGTGTTTCAAAAAATGTCAAGCCGTAGTTTATTCAGAAAAAATAAAGTAAATTACTTGAAGCATATATAGTGAATACTTCCGATTCCTGGCTGAGTTAATCTACCCAATTTATGACACACGAATTGGATATCGATGAATGAACATCGATCACGTTTTAACGAGATCGATATTCATCCATCGATATCTAACGAGTGTGCCATTAATTTGGTACATAAACTCAGCCAAGAAGTATTCATTTTATTCCACTTTGAATATTTCATAAAGGTTTGGTGATCTTTCAAAACATACAAAACATACGTAACATTTATTATAATCAAACTAACAAAAACGACTGTTACATCTTCTTTGAACGACCAACATGTTGAAGAATCGATATTCAGAACAATAGTGCCCCACTATCGCGGCTTACGTCCAGTGCTGTGTTGCTTCCTAGTCGCCGCCTTATCGTCCCCCACCGGGACTAATGTTTTCAGCCTCGCGTGCTGTGCCGTGTTTCGCTTCCTCGTGCTTTACGTCAAGGTCATTCTTTATTACTATTAGCGACGTTTCGTTCATTCCTATCAACAAACTTTATCGCTCATATTTATTGCATGGGCGTTTCCTCTTTTACTAGAATTCAGTATGTGGAATAAAACAAAATGATCACTATAACCTAAGATATTATGGATATTGATTAACGCAAGATGTCTGCCGTATACACACAATCATTATATTTGCAATCTGGCTTTGTTAAACGGGAAAACAATCATCATTCAATACCATTATTATCATTGTTAATTGCTCCCCATGAATGATATGTTGTATCATTCATCGCTTTGACTGATTTGTAATAAATAATATTGATTTGTCATTGTAAAGCGCTTTCAGCTTTCTCCAAGGGGAAAGCGCTATATAAATACAATTATAATTATGTTAACATTATTATACAAAAGCCTCTTTTGTTGGAACTGTTTACTCTGATAAGACGACAGCTGTTCGGTTTTCGAACGCAGATTTTACTGATATCCATCATTTTGAAATTAGTCTGTCGAGACAGTTTGCAATCGATTAGATTCAATGACTTTGTATTCAATGACATTTACTCCATTATTACAGGTACTTAAAGGTTATTAATTGTAAGGTGATATCCATCATTAAGAAATTAACCTGCTGAGACAGTATGCTTTCAATTAGACATTCAATAACTTTCTATCCGATGACATTTACTCCGTGCTTACATGAACTTGGCGGTTTTTTATCCATTGTAAAAATTGAGGTAGAGTAGGATAGACGGTGTAATGTTAAGGTGTGATTTATTAAGTCGATTGAATCTGACATTCTACTTTGACATTTCATGATTTCTCCCACATCGGATGATTTTTGTTTAGTGATTAACGGATCCATCTACACATGGGAGGTTAAATCGAAAACTGTTCTCTTTAGACAAAGTTACGTGAAGCCACAGAGAGGTATATACAACTACCCAGTCAAAGGGTCGACCAGTCTTAACATGAATCTCGAAATGTCAGGAGTCTCTTCTTAATTCTTAGGTATGACCAACTATCTTGGGTATGATCCCTGCCCCGGGTCGACACAACAACCACGGCAATTTGAGCAGTCACCAGGCGCGTAGCCAGGGAACATGGTGGAACCCCCCCCCCCTTTGAG
>JAUUEB010500040.1:0-10365 GCA_032362205.1 Clione limacina
TCTCTATCTCTCTCTCTCTCTCTCTCTCTCTCTCTCTCTCTCTCTCTCTCTCTCATATTCCCTCTCATTCTCTCTCTCTCTCTCTCTATCACTATATATATATACATCAGGCTTATCAACGTTTTGAAATGTTTCTCTGCACTGCTCTAATTGATTGATGCATATGGACAGTGGGAGATATCCTTTGAGTCTAGTTATTCACCTTAGTGCTTTTAGATATTGACTTAAACTTGAGAAGCTTTCATTAAGTAGAATTTGCTGTCATGTTACCATTTACTTTTTGTCTGCTTCATGAAAGCAGACAATATAATAAGGTAACAGTAGTGCAACACATTCTTTGTGTAAATTATTTTCGTATTGTATGGATGACAAACATGGTTGGCTGCGGGAGAACGCTTTTGTTCACATACCGAGAAAGGTTGAAATATCACTTTGTATAATCATTGTTTGCAGCACTAGGAAAATTCTTGACACCGAAGTTTCAAAACAGTATGTCCTACCAGAAGTATACTCATCATGTCTCACTTGCGAGCATTACGGAGATAGTGTTATTACATATAAGTTGACTTAAATAAATTTGGTATCAAATATATTTTTAATATATGTGATACACATGATTTTTTCTATTACAGTCTTTTCAATATTTTGATTCTTTAAGTGTCATGTCAAAGAATCACCCTTTATACCATTACTCTCAAATACGTTCTCATACATTCATAGCTCCCTCACATTACTTTTCATACATGGTATCAATACAAAATGAAATTAGAAATGATATGTAATCATCCGCGCGCAAACACGCAGGCATGCACAGAACACAATCCGTGCTTAAGCATAAATTAAATCTTAGTTTTCTTTATCTATGTGGTTAAATTCATCACAGAGGGCACCACCTGAGCATGACAACTGAAAGATCACTGGTGCACTGAACATGGGGCACGTTAGTGAACTTACGTGCAAATATTGCTGAATCATTTTACAGTAGAAATTTATATGATATATACCTACTAGCTAAAGTAATACTGTTCTTGAAATTGTTGATGTTCTACTTTGGTGGTCAAGCATGACCTCATAACTCGATAACAAATGGTAAGACCATACACAATTACTTGTTTGATATCGTGTCGGCAACACCTTTCATTAGCGATCATTTTTGATAGTTTGACCATTGGTTATTCCTAGTGGTCGGTTCGCTCAAGTTGATTTTGGCAAACGTAATTGCTTGAACTAGGTTCCTTAGGGATTAAAAACAACAATAGGGTTGAGTCATGGGGGATGAAGACAACCCTCTCATTCCTCCCATATAATATGCACATATGTTTAAATTTGAACATAGCATAACTCTCAGTGTATCATTTTTCTGTTCTAACCAAGATATAGTTACAGTGCACTTACTGATGAAATAAATAGCTCATATTCGTTATTTGATTGGTAACTTGAACCTTTTCGTTAACACATGCAAGTTAACAAACTTACGAACAAACTCGCAAAACTTTCTTTGCACACTTAGTTACTCACTACGCTCAAGTTGTATCATATGAACATATTCAAAATTACAAATTATTGCTAATTATAACTAGGATATATTCATACAATGGGCATTGTCATTTTTATCTTTTTATTGAACACCACATCAATGAGCTTCGAAATGATATTTAGTGGTATATCAAACACAAGTTATTTTCTATCAAAGATGACCTTTTGAATTAAAAATACCTATCTATTGCGGTACGGTGACGCGAGATATACCAACCCTGTATTCACACATACACGCTGGCCCCTACAAACGCAAACACACACATACAAAGACACCTGCCACACAGACAAACAGACATACAGAAATAGACAAACAGACACACATACATACAGACACAGAGATAGACACAGACGCAGACGCACACACACACACACAAAGATACACACACACACAAACACACATAAACAAACACACACATACATACACACTCACACAAACACACACATACATAAACACAAACACACACACACATACACATACATACACACATATATACACACTCATACATACATACACACACACACACACAAACACACACACACACACATACAAAACACACACTCACTCACTCACACAAATACACATAAACACACACACATACACACACATACACACACACAAACACACATAAACACACACACACACACACATACACACACATACACAGACACACATACACAGACAGACATACATACACACACACACACACGCATACACATACACACACACACACACACACACACACACACACACCAACACACACATACACATACACACACACACACACACACACACACACACACACACAAGCGCACACGCAAACACACCATCTTTATATGTGTCTAATTATCTTGTTACTATGAATAACTAATATATATAAAGCAATGTAAACCATAATTATAGGAACGAGTTCACTCGTCTTTTGATCACATAATTATAGGACTGAGTTCCCTCGTCTTTTGATCACATAATTATAGGACCGAATTCACTCGTCTTTTTATCACATAATTTTAGGACTGAATTCACTCGTCTTTTGATCACATAATTAATACGAAAGATGGGATACGTATGGTCTGTTTTATCGTCAAAAAACGCATACCACTTAGAGAGTATCAAGCAATCAAGCAATCAATCGCTTTACACATAATTATTAACTCGCCATTCAGACAACCGTTAAAAGCGTGTACATTATTATACTGTTTGAAACCTTAGAACACGTCTATCATTACCAATTAACTTTATTGAAACTGATCACAAATAATTTACTCTGGTGGAGGAATGATTATACCGCCTACATTTACCAATAATAGCCGTCGAACTGAAAGTCTGAAAACAAGTAACTTACTGTATAATATAAACATCATTTATTGTTAGAGCGTCTGTCCTGTATTACTGCTCACATACCCTAGTTAGTGAGGAAATAAATGTGATTAATTGCTCGTTTAAAATGCAATGAGTGTTAAAAACAGGGTGTGCAGTTTTCACTTATTTTTTCTATTAAAACGTACTCAATAACCCCATTTGAGAAATTGTAATGGAAATGAATATCAAATTTAACGGAAGTGACCTTCACAATTATTTGGGGAAAAAGTAATCGATAATAAATACTAGCTTCCTGTTTAACTTTCACCGGCGTTTTCACTCGATGCAAAGCACAGTATATTTTATTTTTTTTACATTTGCTTTTAATCTCATTACTTTAAACATATTTCAATGATTCAAGGACAGTTCCGAAATAAGTGTCAACACAACTCTGGAAAGAACAAAAATAGCAGACAAATTTGATTTGGGGTGTTATTTGAATATGAACAGTTTCGTGAATGCAAGATGATATTTTTGACGAATTTCAATATTCATATATTCCTTCTCTACAACATGATTTAAATGTATGAATATTTGGTGCATACACACTACGGCAGTACTCATCGAACTTCTTCATCTACAACAAATGGATTTACGAATTTAAACAGGGTAAAATACTTATCGTGCAAGTTTTGATATAATTTTTGAGATTTTGTAAAGCCATAGATTAGCGTTTGCATGCACTGTTCATAAAACCAAAAATAGTTTGAAATTGAATTAAATAGATAAACACCAATGGTTTAGAAATCATAAAAGAAAAAGTCAGCATTTGTCTAGCCAAAACACTTAACGCTAGAAAACGGTGCATATTGCATTGTGTGCACTTTACAACGTCAATACATTTTCCATATAGACCTCCTGAAAAATAGAGAATGTACTGAGACTTGAATTGTGCTCTTGAAATTGTAACCACTATTAAGCAGCCATTACATACACTGTATTATAAGGTTGAAAAAATGATAACACATACCAAATTTAGGTTTTATTCGTCTTAATTTGTAAATGAGAGTATTATTGTTAGCATCAAAACAGGTTCACCTCGAATTCTGTATTTGTCCGTCTAAATCCAGTGCGCGTTTGATACTCATTATATGACAATATTTGTTTGTTTGTGTTTGTCAGTTTGCTTTTTTTTATAAATAACTAACGAAGGTTTTATTTCTTTTTAGCATATCACACAAGTTTAATGAAATATGCAATGTGCATTAAAATAACTTCAACTTAAGTATCTATACCCAATACATGGACACATATTCTCGTAAGATAAGGGTTATTACAGTGTTCTAATTCATGTGTAATTTCATCGTAGATATACCAACACAAGACAGGGTAAATGTGGTCTGTTATACCAAAAAAAACACATAACACTTAGTTCTTACCAAGCAACCAATCGCTTTACACATAATCATTTACTCGCAATAATGATCTTGTTAACTATATATCTTTTTGAAAGGTTACAAAGATTCCATTGAACGCGTCTATAAATACCAATTACTTTAATGAAAACGGATCACAGATATTTTCTGTTTTGATGGGACGATAATACCGCTTCCGTTAACCATTAACAACCGTTATACCGACAAGTTTGAAAATAAGTGTGTTACTAAAAACATCATTTAATGTTGTAGTGTCTGTAAAGTATTTCTGTTCACATACTCAAGGTAGTGAGAGAGAAACTTGTTCTAAATAATTATTCGTTTGAAATTGATTGTGCGTTGAAAACCGGATGTGAACTTTTGACCTTTTGTGTTTCAATGTTCTCAATAACCCAAATGAGAAAACTAAATCTTAATGAATCATCCATTTAGCGGAAGTGACCTTTAGAATTATTTTGTTGAAAAATACTCGATACGCCAGCTTGTGTCGTTTACAACGCCCTACCTACCACATCTTACATTCTTGTTACATTATAGCCGACGTAAGAAATAGTGCATTTATTTTACTACTAGTGCTTCAACCTGGCTCTGCCTAGGATTACACATAAAATGATACATTTTGTCCCTAAATATTCCAATTGATGAATTGTATTCAAAAAAGGGACCCGCTCTAAAAAATAACCCAGTCTCTTTTTGCCCTTGGTATTGGCGTTTTGCACCAATATACCCCCCCCCCCCCTTTAAAGAATCATTAATTTTGTTTAATCAAAAGGAAAAAATAGCTGGGTCTCCGTATACATTTAGTGACCATTCTCTAGAAAATTTAGCTATCCAACATCTATTTAGTACGTCTCATATGAATATAGTGGTCGGAAAATACCGTTAACTTTCTTCTAAGTGCTTTTTCATCACGGAAACGCAAATTAGCTTTTAAATCAGCATTATGGCGTTTTGGCGCTAATTAGACAAAAGAACATAATCAAGTAAAATACTAAATATCTTTGTTAAGATTCGGACAATATATCTATTTACACCAAAAGTTCCACTTAACGTCTATAAACACAGCTTTGAGTCGATTAAATCACAATGTGGCTGTTATCTAGGAGCATAAGAACATACATTCATATCAACTTTAATTTGTAGATATCATTTTGTGAGTCCCGATGTCAAATCTTCAACCTTTTAATCAGTCATGCATTTCCTAATTATGATGTCCCAATAGGGTCTGTGGGAAGTCCCTTTTAAATGTGTTTATTCTCTCTTATATAAGAAGTATTTCGAATGCGTGCTCAGTTGCCACCGTAAAAAAATCATTGACCCTAAAATATTAAAGGCAAAATATCATAAAACTGTGTTTATAATGCAGTGTAATTTTGTTTTCTTACCTTTTGGAATTCTTTTTATCATTATAAGAGAAACATTATTACATGAAGCGTAATTATATGCTTACAGAAAGTTTATAATTATATTACTGTACTACCAAGTGGCATCAACAATGGGAGCCATATGTGATTTATGACGTAGTTAAAAAACAACAGTTTTGTAAAAGCGTGGTGATAATTCGAAAATTCAATATTTATATACACGATAAAAACCTTCTACTGGTTTGAGATGTTGTATTTATGTCACCGAAAAACTTGACATTTGGCATAATGCCATTGGGGCTGCAAAAGATTACTTGCATATACACTCCTAAGCAGCTTTGGATTGAGAAAACTACTCTACAACCCAGACACTTTATCTGCAACCACTTATCACGATCATGTTGTCACTGACTCCCAGACCAAACAGATCCGGATCGAGAAAAACATCACACGCGGCGCCGGAAAAATAAGATACCTACGGGTTAAAACGCCTACGAAGATCAAGATTCTGCACATAAATAAGACAAGTAACTAAGTATACAAACTGAAAAAATAGAGTCTTAATTGAAAGAAATACCCGAATGTTTATTTTGGTGAAATAGGTATTTAACGAGAGAACAAAATTATTGGAAGTTTAATTAATATGTTATGAAAAAAGAAACTAATTGTATGTCAAGTATTTCTGCTCACATACTCCAGGTAGAGAGAAAAATTCGGTTTTAATAATTGTTCGTTTGGAATTGATTGAGCGTTGAAAACAGGTAGGAACTTTTGACCTATTGTGTTTAAAAGCTCTCAATAACCCCAATGAGGTGTTTAATTCTTAATGAATTACCCATTTTGCGGAAGTGACCTTTAGAAATATTTTGTTTAAAAATAATCGATATCCCAGCATGTCTCGTTTACAACGCCCACCTACCACATCCTAGTTTCCTGTTACATTATAGCCAACGTGAGAAATAGTGCATTAATAATACGACCAGTTCTTCGACCTGGCGCTGCCTAGGATTACACATTAAAGGATACATTGTGCCCCTAAAACTTCCAATTCATGAATTCAATTCAAAAAAGGGACCAGCTCTAACAAAATAGCTCAGTCTCCCTTGGGTTTGGCTTTTATTATTACCTTTTCAATCAATATGATGGTGCTTTGATGCAAATTAGACAAAATAATATAATACAGTAAAATACTAAATATCTTTGTTAAGAATCGGACAATGTATCAATTAACAGTTTAGTTAAAGCATGGTGATATGTCGAAAGTCAATATTCATATTCTCGAAAAAAATTACTCTACTGGTCCGAGATATTGCATTTTTGTCACAGAAACAAACTGGACAATTGGCATAAAGCCATTGAAGTTACAAACAACAATTTGCATATACATCCCTAAGCAGCTCTGGATTGAGAAATCTACTCTACAATCCAGACACCTCATCTGCAACCACTTATCACGAACATGTTGTCACTGACTCCCACACCCAACAGATCCTGACCAGGAAAAACATCACACGCGCCACAGGAATAATAAGAGACATACGAGTTAAAACGTCTGCAAAGATCCCGATTCTGCACACAAGTAAGACAAGTAACTAAGTATACAAGCTGTAAAAATTAGAATCTATATCGAAAGAAATATCAGAATGTATCTTTTGATGATTTTGGCATTTAACGTAATAACACACATATTGAAAGTTTTAGTAATATATTAACGTAAGTTTGGAATTACTGATTGCGAACAAGAAAAATGCCTTATTTATGATTAACTACATTTTATAATGAGGATAAACTGTTCTATTATTTTCATACAAAATGCTTCTGCTTTCACTCGACACCATTTCATGGAAACGTTGATTTCATTTACTGTTATAATATATGTATTTTAGTTAATGAAATAATAGTTTGACGTGTCAAATAGTATCAAATATAGATAACTACTTTTTGTGGATTTTGTCCATAGTTTGAAATCTGTTTGTCATACTGTAGAGGGCGATTTTTTAAAATTTGTTTTTTTAATCTTTTCAATTAATCTTAAAAATTAATATGGCTGCCGAGATGCTGAAACTTAAAATATTCTTATTGTCTCGTTGAATACATATTTCATCAAAAAACCAACTATACTTATTTTTCTTTCCATGTAGATTTTGATTTTACATTTTTCATTCATCATTAAGTTGTAAAGTCATTGAATGTAAGGTCTTCAAAAAGACAATTTGACCTTGAACTTGACAGTGACCCTGTTTTCTCGATTAAACCAGTCGATTACATTCCTTTCCATGAAACCAAATACTTTATTTGACAAGATATCAGTTATCAAGTTTTACTTTAAAACGATTTATTGTGAGTTTTACAGTAACATACAAACAATTGTGACTTTGTTTTTTGTCAACCATTTTGTGAATTTTGGAGAATTTTCAAAACATATCATTAAACCTCGTTTGTTATAAAAATAGTTACAGTGAATATTAAAATTCTGCGCTCCAGGTTTACACATATTGTGATAATTAAAATGGGGCTCTGTAGCACAATAGGTAGCGCGTCTGCATAACATGCGGAGATCCCGCTTTTGATTTCAATTAGGTGCACCTATTTGTTTTCTGTCATGATTTCTCATGTTAAACTTTAATCCTAAATTACCCGTACAGTAAATATACATGTTCCCGGCCCTACAAGTTCTATTATCTTGTTATTATACAAACATATCATACAATCAAATTCGGTCGTTAAAAACAGAGGGCGAGGGGGTAGAGCTTAGGCAAGCTACTTACTTAAAAATAAACGCCCTGTTACAAAAATCCGCATGATGATCGTTGTCAACTTTTTATGTCAATAAAAGAAACCATCTTGGCCACCATCTTGAATTAAACAGTGTCGTACACTTTAAAGGTTTTTGTTGTTGCACATGATTGATATGGGCCAATTTAATATATTTATACTAACATTTATGTTTACTGTTATGCTCTTGGACAATGTACTTACTTATTGGTAATATACTTGAGGAGAGTAGACAATTTAAATTTATATCAATAATGCTGACCCGTAAATGTGATTGTCAATTAGAGTTGACTGTCATTGGTTCGAATTAAAATGTGAGATTTGTGTTATTTCAGACTCAAGAGACGCATAATACTTTGTAATACTGATAATGTTGTAACAGTTGCACAATAATATTGTTGACATCGACATGATTCTTAATTTACCTAATTTGATCATTTATTAGCGGTTTCATAATAAGGTTTTTTTGGAAACATTCTTACTCAAGCATATCTCCTTATGTTTTTTTTCCATTAAGAACTTAATTTTTTTTTTTAATATTTCATGAATTGATTATTTAGTATCATAAAAGAAGCAATCATCGCATTTTACTTTCTGCAAGCTTTCATAAATACTTTACACCCATGCAATTTTGCCGCTTTTCTTACGTAAAACTACACATATTATGAAATTACAAAACAGAATATTTGTCTATAATTATATCACATAAAAACAACTGGGTGTTTTTGCAATTTTTTAAACAGCTTGGAATTCAAAGGCTGTTTTTTTATTCGATCTAATATCAATTTTACATAATGGGTTCATTAACATTATTAATCTATACAGATAAACAAACTTAACTTGTCATTAGAAAAACATGTTGTTGTAAAATATCCACAATTTTCCTCATGGAGTGTTTAATTATAAAAGCATCATTGCGTATCGAAATCTTTACCTTAAAAGCTGTACTCTTCAACCAACAAAATAGTTTACTTCGTGGCCGATGGCCTACAAATCCTAAGCCCTTTTAAAAACAAATGTATAAAAAGTATATTATTTGTCTGTGGAACAACTCATGAGTTAAAAAAAAATATGAATATAGCGGTTAACTCTGGTCACAATGTAATTCTAACAACGGTCTTAAATCGGCAAAACCTTACCAAATTTAAAAAAATGTGAAACTTTAGTGAGGATTGAGTTTGTAATGACGGATTTGATATTTTTTCGCTGACTAAATTCAATTTTGTAACCTCCCTGAAAAATGAGTTTTTCACAGTTCAGATCACTTGGGATCCTCGTTCCTGGACTTAAGTTTAACCTTTTCATTAAGAAGACGAATGAATTGGAATGTAACTTATCTAGACTTAGAATGTAAATTACCTAGACTTAGAATGTAAATTACCTAGACTTATCTAGACGTCTCATATTAAGACAGGAAAGGATCTAAGTCTGAATTAGGAAAATTGGAACAAATCAAAGCGTAAAATGATCGATGGGCACAAATTGAGATTCCTAATCGGTGATATCGATCTTGTCTGGTGGGATGGACCACTTGCTCTTGCTTAAAATCAAGTTAATTTCACCTCTTACGTGACAAAGTAGTTAATGATGACAGAGGTAATGAGAGCTATCCAACTTACAGTAAACCCTCTCCTCGACCCCCTTGCAGTAATTGTTCTCATTTGCAGTAAGTCTTTTCATCGCAAGCATTATTATATACTTAGTAACAAAACGCATTGTCACTTGCGTTCATCTTCAACTAGCTAATAAGTATATGGAAGCTTATCAAGAAGTTCCTTTCCGAGTATACAACAATTGTCTGTAGGTAAGCATTATCGATCTTAAATCTTTACCGACTCTTGACTTTACATTTTCAGGTTCTTATTTTGGCCACGTTTTATAGCTCAGATGATACTAGGGGGGGGGGGAGAGGTTTCTCTGCACCCCCCAGGACTCAACGGGACTTGGTTTT
>JAUUEB010500051.1:0-18429 GCA_032362205.1 Clione limacina
GTCACATGACCGGAAGATGACGATTGATCATGTGACAAAAAAGTTGGTAGATGGGGGGTAGGAGGTGGCGTTCTCCTCTTTTTATGTCTAAAATTGTGTAGAAAGAAAGGTAGATTTAAAGAAGAGTAGAGTGATCCTTAGAAAGAATGAATAGCTACATATTGAGAAAAACAATCATGTGGAATTGGATTTTTGTCCTTCTGTTACTTTAATTAATTTGATAAGGTTTTTGGTTCGACATAGGACCCCTCAGCTGAACACTTGGTTGTCATTATCTTTGACATAAGTCAATTATTCTTCAGTTGTTGGATATAAATATTGTATTGTTATATTAGAAAGCCTTGTCAAACATAATACAATTGATAAGAGCATAGTTCCCCCCCCCCCCCTGTAGCTCAACGAAACCTCGACAGTTTTTCCTTGTTTGTTGTTCTGATAAAAAAAGACAAAGATCAGTCTGTAGTCTGTATACACTTTAGGCTAATTAGTAGTAAATATGAATAAGAGGGATTTCATATTCTTCAGAAATTTGTTTTGTATGCTGCCAACGTTTATTTTTTGTAGCTACTTTTTCTGCTCCTTTTATGATAATTTCACTACTTTTTTGAAGATTTCCTGAAGTTATTTTATTGATTTGAAGTATATTGATATATTTGTTAAACCCTGTTATTTAGAATAAGTTGTGATCCATACATCAAGATTGTGTTAAGTTTCATAAACACAATTTTTTGAAGTGTCTCTAGTCACACTGTGAGATCACATAATTCCTTGCCTTTCTCATCTATGAACTATTATTTACCATCAATTGTTAAATCAGTTTGCAAGGTTTATGTAAGACTTTCTTCAATGGATTAATGGTTGCCTTGAAGTGTTACATCATCCTTCATGTGGAGAACTTTCAAGTTATAATTTTTTATTTTTGAAACATATTGATTTTTTCCCCCACCAATGATGAAGATTAAAATTGTGTAGCTTTGAATATCATTTCCAGTTCATCCAAAGTTTTCCAGGTGTTTATAAATAGATTGAATATTTTATTGCCTTTAATAGCCATCTTGTATGACTGACTATTCAATTACACTTTTTGAATTGTTTCTTTTAAATACATTATTTGTAAATGTTGTGATGAGTTTGAAAATAGATGTTGCTAGTTTTGCTACTTATTGATATTGAATTCACACTGCTAGTTATTTTTGCAACTTTGGATCCTATTAGTGTTTTCTTTAATTTCATATTTGCAACCCTGTTGCTAGGTGATGGTACACAATGTCCCTGAGAGTAAACTGACAATGTTTTATGTGATTGGTTCGATTTATTTGCTACTTATTGATATAATTTCACACTGCTAGTTATTTTTGCAACTTTGGATCTTATATGTGTTTTCTTTATTTTTATATTTGCAACCTTGTAGAGAACCGTTGCTTGGTGATGAGGCACAATGTCTGCATAACGTCACTTGTCCCAGCGAACAAACTGACAATGTTTGATGTCGTTGGTTCAATGTATTGAAAGCCATGTTACACAGTATGTCTGTCATTGCTAAATGTTTGTTAGGATATCGCCTGTATATCTATCTCCCCTCTCTGTTCCCTAACATAGCACCAGGGGTCACTGTCCATGAGGAAGTCAGGAAAGACGGAACTATCGTACGTCTCAAGAGATACATTTCAGAAGATCAAGGCCAAGACATAGATGTTATGGAGGAGGAAGGTCCACCAAGGGAGAAGACTGAGGTAGAAGACCATGAAGAGACTTTACCAGACGGAACTGTCCATCACACGCACCGAGTCAGAACACATTCTTTCCAGAAGATTAAAACAGATGATGGTGAGAACATTACTGAAGAACTAGTAAAGATTCCTGGTAGTATGAAAGAAAATGTTGTGGAAACATTTGATGCGCCTCCAAGGATGGTTCGTGAGGAAGAGGACTTTGAACAAGTTCTTGATGATGGCACCAAAGTTCAGCGTAAACTTATCATGAATCGCATGGTGCATAATGTAAGGACACATCAGCAGTCTTTTGATTCTGGTGGTAGCGTCCAAGACGAAGAATATGAGATTGATGAAGTTATTCCAGGAACAGAATCAACATTTTTAGCCGGAAGAGATTCAGAGAGCTCTTCTGATGGGGAATATGTTGAGGAAACTGGCTATGAGGATCTGGAGGAGAAGATGGATGTGTTAGATGATGGCACTGTCCAGGGTGACTCTATGGAGAGGACTGTTGATATGCTTGAGGACATGTTGGCTAAGGGAGAGTTATCTTCCCATGAGGACACACTTGCTGCAGAAGGAGGAGATACTCATGAAGGTAAAGACCTGATGTAGCTACAGCTGCTTCTCTCTAGTCTTTACAGTTGGTCAGCATGTTGTGACCTAGATAACACTCCTTTCACAATACTAGACACTGATGCTTCTAATGCTTGTGCAGCGAATATCAATTTAAAAAGCACAAGGAAATCATTTATCAAAAAAGATAATAATCTGTCAGTCATTTGAATTTTCTTAAATGAAATGAGTCAGTTTTAAGTTTGATTATGTGACTACAGTAATAGGTGATTATTTCTTGTTGTTGCTCTAATATTAAAATCATGCTTATCTGAATATATACAAAAGTGCAATGTCAATATGTGTATTTTCAAACACTATTTCATCTCTTGGTGCCCCCTGACCATATTATATTCTCAACTAAAAGCGTTTCAATTTTAAGAAGTGACAGTGCTGTAAATATAAAATGGTCGTTACACCTATCTACTGTAGTCATTCAATCAAAGCAAAGATTATGACTGGCCTCATTTACAAGAGTTTTTAAATGGCAGATTTTTTACTAATTAGGATAAGAAAAGCTATTCTTGGTGTGCTTTTGAATGTTTGTTCATGTGCTTTTTGTGTGTTATTTCACTTTGCTGTTGTTGCTTTGCTTTAATATTTTGCTTTACTTTTTTTGTTGCTATTTTTATGTGAATTTATTGAGAAATCATGAAGTTTCTTATTTGTGTGGATGTAGCAATGGAAAAGGGATGAAGTCTGAACATTTTCAATAGATAAAATTTGCTGCTTTGATAATTACAATTGTTCAATGATTATTCATTGTTTAAGACACCACACCATATTTGCATAATTAATACCCGTTGTATGAAGACTTCAATCTTTTCTCTTGCGACCACACAAATTTGCAATTTTGAACCTGTTGATAAGGTATTTTTTGTGGGACTTAATTTTGTTATTTTAAAAATGCTTTCAAAAAGTAGATAACCATGTTATAGTGATTGTTAGCTTTTTTGTTTGTGCTCACCATTCTGATTTTGTTTGGATTTGAAGGAATGTGTTTGGCTGTTTTCAATTTCTTGCAATGTTGGTTTTGTGCATGAATTTAAAAAACTTTTTGTTTTAAAGTTTGAATTTTTTTTGTATTGTTTACCAGAAGTCTATAACTTTTATTCTTAGTTGTCTTATCTTGAGTTAAAAATAGTCACTACCTGACTTGGGTCTTAGACAAGAGTTGGATGTTGTTCCACATTTGTGTCAATTTTGATTGAAAAGAAAAAGTTACAAACTGATAATGAGGTTACAGATTTCTGGATCACCCTGTTCATGAACTTTCTTTGCATTTTCTTACCTAAAACAGGGAATCGGAGCAAGGCTAATGATGCGGCTCCGGCTCCAGCACTTTTCAAAAAGTCGGCTCCAGCTACGGCTCCGACCTACTTACATAAATAAACCTATTTATAGAAATTTTACCTAAATGCCCTGAAAAAAATAATTTTCAAACTCATCAATTTGGTAGAAATTATTATTTCAGACCAATAAGTTTTACATTTTTGGTATTGCCAGGAATAAAGCTTTACTTTGCTAAACATTTGGTCTCTTTTTAACGAAAAGTACTGGAGCCGGAGCCGCAGATAAAAACTCTAGCTCCAGCTGAAAACCCTCCCGCTCTGGCTCCAATTCCCTGACTTAAAAGAAAGTATATGATCCACATGGATTTCATGTTATCCTTGACATTATGGCAGATTTGTTACTCATCAGGATAACAAAGACAATACTTTTTTTCAACATTCTACTTTTTGAAATCTCATTTTCTATTTATAATATCATCACATTTGTGAAGACATTTTGCTTTTAATGTTTAATTCAAGATTGTTATAACATTTGTTCTTGTTGCAATGTCTAACAATGAATTAACATGTCAGTACATGATGTAATGATGTACTAGTAGGTGTTTGTATAAAGTCACCTCATTCCAAAAAGGTCTATTTAAGCAATATTGTCATGAGGATATGTAAATAAATATTTGTTAAGGCCACTATAACATTACTGCATGGTCAAGCTGAGTTGACAACAATGTAATTTGCTTAACTGTCATGTTGCATGTTGCTTCCACTGCTTTATTTATTTTGTTTGTTTAATTTTGCTCATGTTAATTTGGTAATAATTACCAACAATCTTGTAATAGTTTAGATTATTATGTAATGTTTGCTGTATTCTATGTCACCGATGTAGATGGGATACGATCCTAAGATCTACTGTAGCAGTTTTTTATAGTTTTGTGTGTGATTTGATGTGTCCTTAAGGTGTGATGTGTATGAAGAAATATCTGCTAAAACTAACAACTTCATTGTTAGTCTTTATTTTTATTTGTATGTTATGTAAGAAAAAACAAAAAAGGTTATTTTCAAATTTATTTTCATAAAGTATTGAATGTTTATCTATTTCACCATAAACTTATTAGTTCTATTTACCTGATTTTTGTGTGTTATTTCCACTGACTGTTAAGATATTAACAGTGTAGATTGAGTTTATTGTTCACAACTAAAGGTATTGGTACTTTGTGACTTTTGAAGTATTGGTTTCTAACTATTATGGTAATCTGCAGAGTGTCGAGAACTCGATGAATCTGGTTTAGCCAAACGTCAGGTTACAAAGATTACGTATTACGCTGACGATCTCAACAAATCAGGTGGGATGTCTGGCCAATGGTGCATGTTTGATCTCTTGTGTGCTTTGGTTTTTCTGGTCCACTCCCCACTCCCTGTTCAGCTGTTGTGGTTGGTCTAACTCTTATCTACTTGTAGTTGTTTGTTAAAAGTAATAAAAGTCTCTAACTCTTTGATGAAATTGTAACAAGTAGTGGATGCCATTTGAGACACACTGATATCTCTATCCTTATTTTGCCATACACTCTTATGATAATTCAGCAAAAATTGAAATAACAATATTTAGATACGGTGCAACATTCTGCTTATTTCAGAAAATGACATGTCAGAACTGAGAGACAGTTCCAAATTCTATTTATAGTAACAAGATCCTTTAAGATTGCCTATAATATTGACCCTATATATTTGTTTAGGAAATATTGGGAAGTTTAGTTGTGAATTTAAACATGGCAAATATAATATAGATTATTTTACTTTGATTTATTGTATTCTTAAAACACAAAGCAAAAGTAGGAAGAAACTGGTAATGATATGAAGTATTTCTTATGTTTAAAACTTCAGTTGACCGCCGAGCAAGTTTAACTGTAGTTAATATCAGTTTGAATAGATTAAGAGTTAGAGATGAGTAGGGGCAGTAGACAGTTCTAACTGCCCATGAGAAGAATTATGGGTGGTTGTCCCTTTTACATGTCCCATTGGTAACATTGTTTTCCTTAAATGCAATTTAAAAACTATTGTCCTGTGAATTAAGTTTGATGTTATGTCGAATTTTGTTGAATCTATTGTAGACTTCAAGAAAATAAGGATATTTGATTTTGTGTCTCAGATAAGGGTTGTTGACTAATCAATTTATTTATATTTCTGATTTCACTTTCTGTAAATAAAACAAAGGTTTCGTAGTTTTTGTCTCACAGCTAACACAAACGGATATTAGAATTAAGGTCAATAATTTGTGTATGATGAGGTTTCAAGGATTCAGAATTGTTTGCCATAACCTACACGTAGTAGTAGTTCAATGCACAAGTACCAGGTCGGTGCTTCCTTTATTTGGATATATTTTCTTTGGTGAATGGTACCAGTGTTGTAGAGTTTGATGGTAGTTTTGAATGACATTCTCTTGAACGAAGTTTTAAAAAAATTAAATCATTGTCAAGTGATTTGGGAGGCTGGTTTTTGTGTGTATTGATGTTAGGCACTAACCTTTAATTGTTTAGATGCACAGATAATATGGTATTTTTATTTGTTTCAATAACAATTATTATTTCATGAAATAGTTATAAAGTCTCTTACTATGTAACTATTATTGTTCAATGTTAGTAGATGAGTGTATAATATTTGTTAGTGTAGTAATAATATTTCTTTTTGTTTGTCTAAATGTGTTTTGTATGCGGAAAAATCCATTTTTAGAGAAATTGATTCATACATGGGTTATGTTATCAAGGGATTATGTCATCTTCTATGAATATAGTCTTATCTGATGACATTACAAGAAATTAGTAATCTTAAAATAGTTTTGGAACATAATTTCGAGATATTAATCTGGATGTGACACACTTTCAACGGTTTATCTATTTATTTATTTCCTATTATTTTTCATTTAATTAATCAGTATTGAACAAATTAATTCTATTAATCTTTTTTTTCAGATTCAAAATTAATCATTATTGTTTTTTCTTTCATTTCATATCCTAAAATTTATATTCCAGATTAACATTCTTTGAACAGATGATAATGCTAACAAATCATTATTTCAGCTGATGACCATGTTTGGTGTTTTTTTTATATCCAATATGCTATGATAATGATTATGTATGTTTTGTCTTTCTTGTAAACAATATAACATTGACACAAAGTTGTGGAAAAACCTTATCATATGTTAGATCTTTATTTAAACAGCTTGAGTTGTTATAAACCATAATTATATCAGCTGTGTTACTATTGCTGAAAGAACACTGTGGCATAAATATTTAGAAAACAGCCTTGCATCACACAAGACTAAGTATTTTTGATGACCAAAATATCACTTTCAGTAACCTTCCATGAGTTGATGATTGTTAATCGGTTGCTCGTCACTGCCCCAGGCATTCATTATCTGTAAGCCACACTTCATTTGTCACTGAGTGTGGTTGCAAACTTTTAATTTCTTAGAGCCACCTAAATGTAGACATGTCCTGAACATGAGCTGAAGTATCATAACAATTTTGTATCAATGTTCTATGTTTGCAATATCATCTGAACACAAAATCTCATTGTCTTATCTCTGATTCCATTTTCTTTACAAGCAGCTCACCAAGGAATATCTCCATCTACAGCAGCAGGTACTGAGCTTTGACCTCTGAGCTTTGACCTCAGAGTCATGTTATCGTTTGATGTCTTCGTGCTATAGATATCTTATATAATACGTCTTGATGTTTTCACTAGATATCTTTTATATCTACAATAATATGTCTTGTTGTTTTATTTATTGTCTTAGTCAATGCTTTGATTTGTTCTATTTTGATGAGACCCATTCCTTGATGGCTGTGTTATGACCTGATTTATATATCTTTTTTCAATGACCATGTGCTTCAAGTGCTAAGATCATCTGCTAAGTGAATCAGATTGCTCATTATTAGTCTATATTTGCCAAAATCATATCAACATAGGTTTTAAGATGATTGAAATCATACCTCTTATTCAACAATTAGCGTGATTGTCATTTTAAGTTTGAAAATTATGAGGAACTTACTCAAGATCTTATAAAAATGTCTGTATCTGTAGCTTCGGTTCTCGGTACTTTTTCATCAGGATGTATTATGTCAGCAATGTTATAGTAAATTTGCTATTATTCATACACAGCAGTAGGCCTTAAGCAATAATTATGTATCCTTGTAAAGTTATTTGTATTTTATACATGGCTATTGATACTTTTTAAAATACAAATAATTGTCATACTTTTCTTATTAAATTTGTTTTCTTTTCTTTCCACACAAAAGTTAATTTAGTGTTGTAAAATCTTATTTTAAAAATTAAAATTCATTAGCAATTTACAAAAAAATTCTATAAATTGAATAAAGCATATTTTTTCAAATAATTGGAGTTAATAGATACATTAAGACTAATTTTAAAGAAAAATCATCTCTTTCTCTGCACATGCCTAGTAAAGACAATTAGATAATTTGTTTTTATTCTCAATTCTTAGGTGCGTCAATGTGTAATTGTTTATGCTTTCCTAGTTTGTATATTGTAATTTTTTTTATATATACCTTTGTGTGTTTTTTCTTTAAAAAGTGGACAAACGTTTTTTTGTTAATGAATAAATCAATGTCTTAGATATAGCAGCTATTGTAAAATGTTAAAACAAATTTATCTTTTTCTTCAATTTTCTTTTCTCAAAAATGTCCTTTAATGTATCAGGCACAAAGAACATATAATAGAATTTACATATTTGCAAAGGAGTTTAAATATTTTTCCCCTCTGATATGAGTGTTGAGTTTTATATCTTGTCAACTGAGACGAAGCTAGTTTAGATACTGTGTCATAATTCAAAATTAGCAATAGCAGACATATTTGGTATTATTCCAAAAAACAAATATTTTGATAGGAGAATTTGTACCCGCTATGAATATTATGTTTTACAAATAAAACACACAGACAAAAGTCAGAAAATACGTGAGGGCTTTTATATTTCTCTTCTTGAGCAATTCAATTAACTTAATGTATGGAATTCATAAAGATACAATGTTAGATTGAAAAATTAAAAAAAATGTGTTTTTATTCATTATTACTTTGAAGGTAAAGGTTACAGACATAAAAAAAAACTATTCAAATAATGTTAATTTGGGTTTTAATGTGCATATTTTAAAAATCTCTGTCAATTGAATAATGTGCTTTAGTTTTTTCAAAGCTAAGATGGGTATTTAAAGATTTTTAAACCTTAATTTTTTAACATCAACTGACTTGACTGAATTATATCTTTTCTAAATGTTTTCAACTCCTCACTTAAGTTCAAATTAATAGTGTTAGCTGATATACATGGCTTATTTGACTTGATAAGCTGTATAACTGATAAGATATTAATACTGCTAAGACTGCAACATTTAAATGAGCTAAAAATTGATCCCCCCCCCCCCCCTATAAAGTCTATTGCATTGCTGACACTTAGTTAATTCAGATTTTCTTTTGTGCTTTCAGAATGAAAATAAGCAATATTCTAGTCTAGCATCATGATTTATTTTTATTCACAGAGTATTTATGATACGACAATCATATAAACTGCTTATTAATCTTTGATTATGTTATGACTTCCCATGCTAAATAATTCCTGAATGACTCCCAGATGCATTTAAATCAAATATTCCTCATGCTCTTTTCTAGACTGCAGTATGTCATTATTCGATCCTTTTGTTTTTATCATGACATGTGCTTTATAAAGTTTGCTTACCTTTTTTGTTATCTACCGTATATATTTCAAAATTTGTCCACATTTTACATTTTTCTCCTTTACATGATGTCTAAGTGTTGTTTATTCAGTTTCAGTCTAGTTGAGGTGTATTACAGTATTTCATGTTGGCAATGACTAGTTGAGGTGTTTTACAGTAATACATGTTGGCAATGATATAAGTGGTTGTGTCACAGTCTTGCTATAGTTGCATGGCGTCCATATTTTTTCATCCGCTCTTCACATGCTGACAAAGGACAAGGTAATGTTTATATTTAATGTTTTTACTTTGCTTTTATATTGCTATATAGATGTTTTCTATTATTTATATTAAAAGAATAATGATACAAACATTTACTGTAAAACTCAAATGTAAAAATTAGAATTTGGAAATAAAGTAATGTAGTTAATGTTTGATAATAAAACTTGGGGTTTGTTTCTTCATAGAATGTTAAGTTTGAAATAGAAATATAAGAAATCAAGTAACATAGTACATTTTTACTTTGGAATAAATAATTAAATTTGTGATTTTTATTTGATATAAAAATTTTAGTAGACCATTTATATTTGTATTTTTTTATGCAAGTTAGTTCTTGTTCCTATAAAAATTTCCATCATAAAATGTTAACTTTGTTGTCTTTGCTGGATGTTGGTGTTGTCATTTGTATATGTCTGTGTTATTGCTGAAACCTGACATAGTGTCAGATCATGTGACAGGTAAAAATTTAGAAACAAATTGAATTTAATCAATTTATTTCCATTCACTTCATTTTTCTGTTGTTGTTGTTGTTGTTGTTGTTGATGCTGTCTTTGTTAAAGATTTGTTTCTGTTGATTAACATCACTATCATCTATTTACAACTGTGCGTCTAGTTCTCAATTCTTTACTGTGTTTTTTCCATCTGTTAATACTGTTAAGCAATTTTCTGTTTACTGTGGTTCCTGAGTAGGTATCCTTTTAAGGAAAAATTAGTAAATTAGTGTCGCCATTAGTGTCACCATTAGTGAGTCCATTATTTAGATTGTAACCCCTGTCTTGAGTCCATGTTGACAAACAAATGATATAGTAAATGTATAAATGCATGGATGGCTCCATGTTCTTAGTTGACTTAATGCTGAGCATGAAAACTAAGTAAATAATGCTAACAGATTTTAGATTTTCCTATTTTAGGTCAACTGTTGTCTTTTGTTTTTTCATACACAATGTTTTGTATCTTTTTTAAAGTTAAGTTTTAAGTTTAGTAAAGGGCTCGTCTTTTAAAATATGTTTACTTTCTTAGCTGCATTCCAATTTTGTTCGCAAAAATTATGATTTAGCAATACTGGCCTATTTTGGATTATTCTTAATTTTGTGCTACTAAAGGTCTTTAATGATATCTCTTAATTTGTAGGTAATTTTGTAAAGGTTCTAACAGCGTTCTAGTTTAACTTTAAGGACAATGACTTAGCAATTGGTATTTATTTTATTACTTATAGAGCTGCTTCCTTTTCCTGTTCTAATGTTGTGTGAGCGGCCCTGTATGGGTCAGTTTACTAATACTATGGTCCTCTACCTCTCTTTTAACGCTTTCTTTTGGACTGACCCGGCCATCGCAGATAGAGCTCAGGATAAGGATAAGTTTGCTGATGTGCAGCAGAAGGAAGAGAGAAAAGACATAATACATAGCGTGGAGCAGTTAGCTTCTACCACTTCTCAAAATGAAAACATCACTTATAAAAGTCAAACTCATGTTACTAAAAAGGTAGAGGGAACAGGGAAAGATAGCTTGTCTGAAACAACTTTAACAAGGGAAACAAATGAAATGAGAAAAGATATTGATGATTTGGTTATGAAATCAAAACAACCAAAGTTAGTATTTGAGTCACCTAAGACTAAAAGAAATCGTGAATCAAAAGTTAAGGTAATTGGGTCTTCCGTAGATGATGTTCAACAAAGCCATGAAGCAACAGTCGTTGTGAAAGAGAAAAAGATTGAACAAGAAAGCCATGAGGCAACAGTCATGGTGGAAGAGACAAAGATGGAACAACAAAGTCATGACGCAACAGTCATGGTTGAAGAGAAAAAGATGGAACAAGAAAGTCATGACGCAACAGTCGTGGTTGAAGAGAAAAAGATGGAACAAGAAAGTCATGACGCAACAGTCATGGTTGAAGAGAAAAAGATGGAACAAGAAAGTCATGACCCAACAGTCGTGGTTGAAGAGAAAAAGATGGAACAACAAAGTCATGACGCAACAGTCGTGGTTGAAGAGAAGAAGATGGAACAAGAAAGTCATAACGCAACAGTCATGGTTGAAGAGAAAAAGATGGAACAACAAAGTCATGACGCAACAGTCTTGGTTGAAGAGAAAAAGATGGAACAACAAAGTCATGACGCAACAGTCGTGGTTGAAGAGAAAAAGATGGAACAAGAAAGTCATGACGCAACAGTCGTGGTTGAAGAGAAAAAGATGGAACAACAAAGCCATGATGCAACAGTCGTGGTTGAAGAGAAAAAGATGGAACAAGAAAGCCATAAGGCAACAGTCATGGTGGAAGAGAAAAAGATGGAACAACAAAGTCATGACGCAACAGTTGTGGTTGAAGAGAAAAAGATGGAACAACAAAGTCATGACGCAACAGTCGTGGTTGAAGAGAAAAAGATGGAACAACAAAGTCATGACGCAACAGTTGTGGTTGAAGAGAAAAAGATGGAACAACAATTCCATGACGCAACAGTCGTTGTGGAAGAGAAAAAGATGGAACAACAAAGCTATGACACAACAGTCGTTGTGGAAGAGAAAAAGATGGAACAACAAAGCCATGACGCAACAGTCTTGGTGGAAGAGAAAAATACTGAAGAACAAAGCCATGATGCAACAGTTGTGGTTGAAGAGAAAAAGATGGAACAACAAATCCATGACGCAACAGTTGTGGTGGAAGAGAAAAAGACTGAACAACAAAGCCATGATACAACAGTCGTGGTTGAAGAGAAACAGATGGAACAACAAAGCCATGACGCAACAGTTGTTGTGGAAGAGATAAAGTTTGAACAACAAAGCCATGAAACAACATCCATGGTGGAAGAGATAAAGACAGAACATGTCAAAGAAACATTTGTCTCTTCAGAAAGCTCTGAAGTATCTATAGAGGAAACAGTACAGGACAAACATGTTGAAGAAGTGATGCCAGAAGTGGCTGAGGTTAGTGACCAGGAGCTAGAGGAAGAAGTTGTGGGGGAACATGTTGAAGCTGTGAGAGCAATAGCTGAGATGACTGCAACTTCCTCTGTGGAAGATGTTAAAGTGACAATGATTGATACATCAGAGGATGTTTATGTTGAGAAGGTGGAGGATGTTGAAGAGACTTCAGGTACAGGAGAGGCTGAAACAAGTGCAGTTAAGGCTGAAACCCCTATCACAGATCCTAAGTACACATCATTAACTGATCCATTCACTCATGAACTAATAAGAGAGAGGGTAGAAAGTATTGAGGAGGCTGTGAGCCACATGGAAAAGAAATATGATTTTAAGGAAGAACGATCACAAGAGGAGTTTAAGGAAGAACAATCACAAGAGGAGTTTAAGGAAGAACAATCACAAGAGGAGTTTAAGGAAGAACAATCACAAGAGGAGTTTGTCTCAGAAAGTCAAAGCGAGACAAAACCTGAGAGTGACATGGTCCAATCAAAAGAGTTTGACATGATCGAATCAAAAGAGTGTATGTCTCATGAATTTAGGACAGAAACTACTGAAGATATGAACTCTACCACACAAGATGTGTCAGACATCAAGAGTGAACTGATAGAGTCTCAGGACAGTCAGTATGATATTGACTCTCATAGAGAACTTGATGGTGACTATTCAGAAGAGATTGGTCAAGAAAAGTCTCCCATAAAAGAATCCTCTGATGATATAAAAGCTTATTTACAAGAAGATCTAAGTCCAGATCATACAGAAACACCTAAAGATATTTGTGGAGAGGCAACTGGGGAGTTGCACAAGCACACAGCTGATGATAGTCAAGCAGAAGATATAAAGGAAGACACTACCTTGTTAGAGGATGAGTTGAAAGTTGCTGAAGTAATTGAAACTAGAGATGTGCTAGAACCAAGCTACCCAGTGAGTGATACTGCTGTCAGGGTTGAAGACTTCACAGGTCCTGATTTTATTGAAGAAGACAAAGAAAACATAGCACCATCATCTGGAGGAGATTACAGCTATGACATGCCAGAAGACTACTATAACGGATTTACTCCACCAAATATTCTCAGATCTATGGACCATGTCATTGATGAGGAGATGGATAGTGTTGCTGCAACTGCAGGGAGTGAGGTAGGAGTTGATGAGTTTGAAGATCAAGAGAGAGCTCGTTTGTCTGATGAAATAAGTGATAGAGGATCAAATGAAAAGAATGAAGTTGAACAAGATTTAGAGATAGAAGATGAGGTGGATAGTGAAAAAGATGTTTTATATGCTCAAGATGATGAAGATGAAAAAAAGACAGTAATATGTGAAGAAATTGTCAGTTCTGAAGTAAGGCAGGTCACAGCTGGTATTGTCTCTTTGCCTGATGAAGAGGAAGATGAAATAGAAGAAGAAGAAGAGGGTCAACGAAAAATAGTTGAAGTTTTTGAGAAGACAGAAGTGCATACAACTAAAGCTGGTATTTCTACTCTTCCTGATGAAGAAGAAGTTGAAGTAGAAGAAGAGAAAGACATTGAAATGATGGTGAGTGAAGCAAGATCACCATCTCCAACAAGATCTGGGATCCAGGCTATGAGCAGAGATGAAGTAGACTATGAGGAGAATATTGATGATGTAATCAGCCATGAAGGTGATAAAGTCACTTTACCTGAGGAAGAAGCTGATGAGATAGAAGAGAGTTTTGTTGAAGCAAGAACAGATTTAAGCATGGCTTGTGCACCAGTCACTGATTATATTGTGGAATCAAAAGATGTTTTGGATGGCCAAGAATTAAAAAACGATGTTCAACTGATATTTGAGGATTTTGATACAGCTGATGATCTTGCAGAATTTGAGGAGGTTGAAAGGGCAATTGAGAATGGATACTTGTGTAACGACAATGAGGACGTTGCAGTTCATGTTACACAGCAAGAAATTAGTTTGAATGAAAAAGAAGAGAAAGTGGAAACAGGTTCCCTGTATGAGTCACCAGGACTAGATGCAAGTTATGACTCTCAAGAAAACTTTTCTGTGGATAGAGTTGAAAAATTTACAGTTGAAGAGAGAAGAATCAGTGAGCCCAGATCTGGTGTTGAAGAAAAGGAGGAAGAATCTACTGTTAATGTACTTAGCTTCAAGTCTGATGTTGATCAGGAACAAAATGTTTCACAAGGTATTGAAATAACAGTTGGGGCCACAGCATTGACAGATGAGAGCCAAGAATGGGAACTTATTGACCAAAGTGAACTGACTGCTGAGGAAATGGCTTTGGCAAAATCACTAAAGATGGCTAAAGATGATGAAGTGAAGTTAGAAAAAAGAGATAGCGTGGATGCAGAGAGGGAGATTTCCTCAGAGGGCCAAGTAGAATATTCAGATTTACTGTCAGAATCACAGCTTGAAGAAGATGAGGATAATCAAATTGTTACAATGGACAAATCTGGAGCTCATCAAAAAGTACTTATTGAGACTCAAATGGGATCTATTGAAATTGAAGAGATTGGCAAGTCAGAATTGCTCCAGACAGAAAAGACACAGTCACAGGAAAGACAGACATCTGAAGAAATGTGTGTGACTGAGTCTAGAATTGAGGAGAAATATGACCCTATGGACAATGATCAGCTTGTTTTACCATCTCTCCCAGACGTCCCACAACACAGCCCTCATGTATCTTCTGATGAAGAGGATAAAGGCAAAAATGAGGAAACACTGAGCAGTGATTATCAATCTGCAAAAGACCAAGAGGAAATGGAAGTCAATATAAATCTATATGTCAAGAAAGACTCTGAATCTGTGACTGAAAAGCCAACTGAGTCGTCGCCAGAAGAGCAGGAAGAAATAGATGAAGATTATGTTGCTGATGATGAGGAAGAAGATGATATTGACAGAGAACTAGATCAAGATTTAGATGAACAAGATCAGCTGACTGCTGCACTGATGACTCAGATGTCAAGGTCAAGTGAAGACAACGATGAGGAAGATGATGAGGAAGAACAACAGTTGACTTTAACCAGACAAATGAATGCAAAACTTGTGGAAGATGTCCAACAAAGCCATCTCATGATGCCAGAGACCATCTCTTTAGAGAAAATATCAGAGAAATCCTCTGACGGTGAGATGACCAGAAGTGTTACCTCAGAGTCTTTACCAGAAGACAAGGTGATCAAGGCAGAGTCAAGAGAAACTGATGGCAAAGATCAATTAGTTCTTGAAACACCATCAACTGAAGAGGGTGAATATTCAATGAGAACAGATCCTTCACTGAAAGAAATGAAAGAAGAAGAGGAGGCTGAGGAGGCAAAAATGTTTGAAGATATTGAAGAGATTAAAGATGAAATGGCTAATCTTAAAGATTCCTCTGAAGTATCAAAAGCAGATTATGAGACTCTAGTTGCAAAGGAGAGTCATGAAGAAAGAAAAGAAGTTGAAGAATTTGAAGTAAAACTAAGTAGAGCAATTGTTGAAGAAGCACTTCATACGAGTATTGAAACTACTCGAGTAGTAAAGTCAGAGAGCAAAGAAGTGGAGTCAAAAACAACTGATGAAGATGAGAAAGAGGAGGAGAAACAGCCAGAAGTGCGAGCACCAACTTCAGGCATCATGGCAGAAATGCAGGCTTTGGAAGAGCTACAGACTCGTGAGGAAGTGATGTCAGAGGATGAGTTGGACGACGACCTTTATGATGAGGATCAAGAAGGTGTGCCAATGGACATGACAAAATCGATTGACAGAATTGAAGAATTTGTGGTTGAAGAGAGAGAGAAAAATGTACCTTCTGTCATGACTGAGTCTTTAGACAAAGTTGAAAAGTTTGCTGTTGAAGAAGTGACCAGTGCTCCTGTAGAGAGCGATGGACACATGGTAGATAGAAGTGAGGAGTTAACTTCAGAAGAAATAATCAATGATGCTTCAGAGCTCACAAGATCTGTAGATAGAATTGAAGAATTTACTGTAGAAGAGAGACAGACAGATGATTCTAGGGTTACTGTCAAAAAGGAAGTTGCGTTTGCTGTGAAAGAGGATGAACATCTCACCAATATACAGACAGTTGTAGAGAAAGAAGATTTAATGGAAAAAAATATAATCAAGACTGAAACCATGGTTCAGGATGAAGTAAAAGATGGAGAGGAAGATGATATTGTTCTGGATGTTTTTATTGACAGAAAAGAAAGATTTATAGAATTGATTCCAGCTGTTTTGAATAGAGGTGACCATGATGGAAGTGGAGCATACACTGCAGAGACAAATGAAGATCTTCCAAGTCCAGCTGGAGGACATTCTCAAAATGAAGATTTAAGTCCATTAGACCAACAGCCACTGAGAGGCTCGAGATATCCCCCCAATGGTCCAGTAGATGGTATGAATATGGCACTTCAACCACCTCGAGGATCTCTATACCCAACATCCTCCACAGAAGTCCAAGAAAGCATGAGCTCTCCAAGTGACCTTGAGGAAGAAATGAAAGAAGTGGAGGAAAACAATTTGAAGTCTCCTGCCTTTTTAGAAGACACACACCAAGAGGAGCTGATAATTGCAGAGGAGGAAGCTCCCCGTGGTGAGAGTCAAGAGTCATCGGAAGTTGAAATATTTGCAACACCAGCATCACATTTAATGACATCCAGCATATCTGGCTCAGAATTCACATCTCAGAGTAGTGTTGATGTCTATGTAACCGGTACTTCTGGTACTGGGTCATACTACACAGCTAGTAGTGATGCAATGAGTAGCTCAGGATGTACACAAAGCTCTGCCCAAAGTGAGACAATGACAGCCTCTGAGTGCACCATGACATGCTCAGATTACGACCAAGATGGTGGTGATGCTGATGAAGAGTATGAATCAGAAGGATTAATATCAACAGACATTTCTACACAAGTTTACACTGAGAGAACAGTCATCTCTAAACACATGGATGAAGACTTACCATCTTCTGAGGATGAAGACTTTGAAGACCTTGACAGATTGGACAGACCACCATCTCCCTCAGAGTTTACCCTGATTGCATCTCAGGATTCAGTAGCTTTGAATCGAATCTTAGGATTAGGAGGCTCAGCTGCTTCTTCAGTCTCCTCACTGAATGCCATAGTCTCAGTACCATCCATTAACACAGAGACTGATACAACCTTACAGAAAGACTCTGACATTGAAAAAGACAGTCTTCAAGGAACTGAAGAAGAGGAATTAGTTGAGGATGATGACGATGGAGACAGAATAAGTGATGATCACAGCCCTGAAAGACTTGATGGCGATGGAGACCGAATAAGTCTTGATGGTCGCAGCTCTGAAAGACTACCATCTCCCTCAGACTTCACTCTCATTGCATCCCAGGACCAAGAGAGTCTGAACAGAGTGTTTGGCCTTGACGACACCCAGTCTCTTGAACATGGATATGATCAAGGTAAGAATAAAATAAGTCATTGTTTGTTGCTTCAGTGTAAAATCAAATGACTGGAAAATATTTTTTTAAGCTGTATGGTTTTTGCAATTATGACAGTTCAAATGAAAAGAACTTAATTAAAAGTAAATTTTGTGACAAGAATACAGTCAATGGATTGATAGCATAAGATTATATGGTAGATTTTTCAGACATTTATTAAGTACTAGTGATTTTATCGTTGTCAAGGGTTACACCTTCACTGGCCAATTTGTGTTTCTTCACACTGTATAATGAACAACCTGCACTCAGCAACGTGCACATTGTCTATTGATGCAGGAATGCAAAATTCTGTTCGCTTACTGAACTCGGAAGTGTGGGCTAGACCTTTAATCAATTTTAAAAGTAGAACAATATTTTACAAGTATAAATTGGCCTGAGGGCATGGCTTCTTTTCTGTTAGAATAGAACTGAAGTCCTCTCCATAGGCAAAAGTAAATTGTTGGATATGGCTTTATAAATTAGCCTGTATT